>CAEGAF010040476.1:0-42532 GCA_903067075.1 Micropoecilia bifurca | reverse complement strand
TTTGCGTTCTTCTGTCGCCTAAAATCCTAATGTTGTGACAAGACTTTTTTTGTTTTTTTTCGGAAATGAGGAAGACCTGGTGTGGATACTTCAAAATTTAGCTCAAAATTTACTTTGATATTTCTAATGGAGCTGGGATTTTTTTTGTTTGTTTGTTTGATAATTTGTAATAGTACTAATAGTATTAGTGATGGCAGATGCTATATGATTTAGAAAATGGAAATTAAATCAGAAACACATAACAAATGACCAAAATATAATATATGCAAATATTCTACATTATTTGTGTTTTTAGTATACAATTATACCTATGAAAGAACATGTATGCTACTTTAATACTCGCAGCAAAATTACGCTTTCTTAATTAAGATAGACTTTTAATCTGAAGAGCCGGACTTCTAATTTCCTGCTTCCCTGAATTGTATTTGCCCACAAAATGGCCGCGCCCTCTGACGTCAGAGGCAGCGGATAAAAGGTAGGGCATCTCAGCCCAACTCAAAGCCATGTTTTCTCTCTAGTTCCTGTGAACAAATTCTCCTCTGTCATTAATAAACAGGATCAGGACGCAAACTGGATATGTTTGTATATTATCTTAAATCTGGTAGGTTAGTACACAAATTTCAGGAGGATTTAAACACACCGAGTTAAAAATAAAATTTAAAAAAGTGCTTTTATTTTCAACAAAAAGAGTTAAATCTAAACAAGGGGGATTTTAAAAGGAAACATGCAAAAGCTGCTTTAAGATTCAGTATTGAAGTGACAAGTGGCTGCAATGTTGTCAGTTTTCTCCAGGGCCTTGTTTCTCCTCACACACCTCTTGACACCCTTGACCTTCTTTCTCTTTGTCTGAACTCAGCCTTCTGAAAAACATGCACTCCAGCATTTCACTCTCAGCACACAGGTACTGAGTGCCTTCGAAAGTGGAGTAGTTTGGACACATTCTGCCATCTGTTCGCTTTCTTTCACTCCAACTCAGAACATCACAGTGCATTTTTTACTCAGTGCAAAAACACTTAACCACCATCACGTCCAGAGCAACGAGATTTCTATTTGAAGAGAGGCGTTAAAAGGCAGACAATCCAATGATCTCGCTGCATCTCTTTTCGTGTGCAAGTTGAAACATGCTGATTTTTTTTACAGCAGCTTGTGTCTGCATTTCCATAAACATGAACCTGGAGGGTCCGGTCCTCCCTGTCCTTCTGAGATTGCTCAGGGTGCGCACAGCTGTTTTCCCCTGGGGCCCTTGACTTTGTAAGATCAGATTCATGAATTTTAAATAGCATCCAAGTGACACACAGAGGAACTAGCAGACGAGAAGACTGTTTTAAGATGGGGTGCTGCCATATTTCTCTGGGCTTTAGACAGCACAGAAGGCTTCCAGCAGCCCCCACATTATATGAGATTAGTGACATTACATCCCACGGTTAAAAAAAATAAGCAATCTTACATTTGTATAGCATGCCACAGGTTTAAACTACCTCAACCTTCATCTTGACTTCTTTGTCATCATCTTGTGACTTTTTTGGAGCTGGAAAATATCACATTTTAAAGTCAGTAGATTCAGATTCCTGATTTCTTAAAGAAGAAAAAAGTTTAAATCCCTTTTTCTAAGCCAATTGTTCGAGATTTAATTTGCTTCCCTATAATGATCATAATGGTAAAAGTTGCTATTCATTCATTTATTCATTCATTACCAAATTCAGTGTTGAGTTTGTTCTCCTTATTTGCTGTCATTTGTTTTTGTAATATTATATAACAAAAAGCTGGTTGCTGAATATCCATCCATCCATTTTCTTACACCCTTGTCCCTTAATGGGGTTGGGGGTTGCTGGTGCCTATCTCCAGCTGGCGTTCCGGGTGAGAGGCAGGGTCACCCTGGACAGGTTGCCAGTCTGTTGCAGGGCAACACAGAGACACACAGGACAAGCAACCAGGCACACACACACACTCATACCTAGGGCCAATTTAGACAGACCAATTAACCTGACAGTCATGTTTTTGGACTGTGGGAGGAAACCAGAGTACCTGGAGAAAACCCATGCATTCACAGGGAGAACATGCAAACTCCATGCAGAAGGGTCGGGGCTGGGAATTGAACCCAGAACCTTCTTGCTGCAAGGCAACAGCTCTACCAACTGCGCCACTGTGCAGCCGGTTGCTGAATATAATATGATAGTGTAATTTTTTTAGGATCAGAATATCAGATTGTGATCAGTTTCTATGTGTCCAGCCCAGATCTTCGTCTTTATGATGCAGATCAAGTGGACCTACTTTATTGTTCCACATAAAGCTTCCACCCAACACCAGGGTACGGTAATGTGACGTAATAAATATACTGCTTGATAAATTAATATGAATAGCACCTGTAACAAATAAATAAATAATAAAAAAACTTATTTGAACTCCAATGGGAGGTTAAATAAATGTTATTTTGGGATGCTGTGGGTAAAAACTTAGCATAAATCTTCCAAAGCGTCATTTAGTCCATATTTGTCACAGTGGGTCAGAGATATATAAAAAAATAATAAAAACAATTGAGCAGCTTGAATTGCCTGGTCAGAATGCCTGTAAATAAAAAGACTGGGGAAGTTATTGCAAGAGAAAGGAAATGGTGATACAGAAATAAGGTCTGAGATCCATTTGCTGCCAAAATCAATTGGACTTTTCAGTGTGATGACTTTAAACAATGTGTTTTCATCACTGCTGCAGGACGTTCCCCCCCCCACCATCCCTCCACTTACCTCTGTCACTGTCCTTCCTCAGAAGATCCAGTTAGTTGAGCCAATCTGTTTTTTTGCCCGTGATGGATTAGCCTTGTCTTCTTGAAGTTAACGGCCCCATGAAGAAACCCATTAAAAGAGATCCCTCCCAGGTGATGAGCACAATGAATCTCACTTAATTGTCATTGATTAAATGAAGACTGATTTGTGTCCTTGGGTTCTGGGCACATTCATGCACAACACGGTGCACACACTGACAACAAAAGCAATCTTTAAGCTAAAACTAACTTTTAGTGTGCCAGATAAGAGGATTAACTTATAAACACACTTCAAAACAGCTAACATACAACATTTATAAAAGAAAAAATGTTTTGGCATCGTTATGTTTAGGTCAATGTGTGCACTAAACACTGCACATTCTGTTCCAAAGCAAAACAAAGATGAAATCAGATAAAACTTCTCCTGCTGCTTGATCAGGGGTCTGCAACCTTTACAATCCAAAGAGCCGTTTTTGCCCCCAAAGAAGAAAAAAAAATGTTTAGAGCCACAAATCCAGCAGGAATTTGGTTGCTAGTCTATAAAGAACCCCATTTTATTTATACATTTATTTTTAGCCAAAAAAAAATAAATAAATAAATAATACCTATAATATTTATTATCAGAAATTCTAAGAGCTTTTGTGGAAGGTCCAGAGAAACACTTGTGGCAACGGAGCCACAGGTTCCATTTCTCAGTGCTGGAGAAATGTGGTAAAGAGAACAAGGGAAATGATCAGAAAAGACTTGGTGTCTGCATTTTACCTTCACTTGATAAGTGGAAAGAGCTTGAATAATTTGTTTTATCATTTGGAAGATCAACCAGCTTGCTAACCTGGGGTGAATGTTCAAGTTTCTAAAATCATTTACAGCTTTAGGTGATTTTCTTTCTCCTTGCTGAATGACCTGTCTGCGTGTTTATGTGGAAATAACATACCATATATTACTCTTTTATTTGGGTACATTGCCAGCAGGTTGTGCATTTGCTGAAGTCTTACACAAGAATGCAGGGTGAACGGATGTTAATGCAAATGTGTAACCAGCCAAGACGTGGTGAGGGAGTCTGACTAACGTGGTGAGGGAGGTCAGAGAGTCTGACTACAGACCAGAGAGTCATTTGTCTGAACACACCGTTGTTCCAGGTGATGGAGTCACTGCTTCTAGCCTCACAGCAGCACATGCTGTTGTGTTTTTGGAGGGTTTGCCATCTAAGGAGCAGCAGAGCCTACTGACCTGGAAATATTTCTAGTGTCAAAAATGAGGAATTATTTTAATATTAAGAAAAGCTTTCCTGGTAGTCCTGGATCTGGCCCTTCTTAGATGTTTTTTTTTAAAACAATCTCTTTTGGGATTTTATCCTAAATGGTAGGAAGACAATCAGCTGTCCTCTCCTGACCCACTGACACAAACAACTGCACAGGACTGCAAGTGTCAGCTTGATCTGCAGCTTAGACACTGCCGTTGGCTTCAAACCTGCTGCTGCAGTGCCATCTGAAACTAATCATGCCTCTTGAATTTTTTTCACATTACAACCATGAGCCTGTGTGTATTTCTTTCTTGGAAAGTGTGGTGTGCACACATATTAAGCCACTATGAATCAATACATGCAGCTGCTCTCCCTCTTGAGCGTTTGCTCGAACTAAGCAGGAAGATGTGGAAAGACCGAAATGTAAATTCTCACCTCCGATTAAATAACTGAGTCAAATTTACTCGAAGTCAAAGATCAGACAACATTTACTGCCAAAACAAACAACAGATATGAATTTTACAACATCCAAGCATCAGTGCAGCCAGTCAGTCTTCACCAAAAACTGAACTTAAAATGTGTGTGGAGTAGAAATAATTAGCATTGTGTATTATTTTTTATTTTATTTTTTTGCATTTTGTGTTAGCTTTCTGGTTTTGTCAAAATGAGATATCTTAATGTTTTAGATGGCAGGAGGAAACTGTTTCTAAGATGATAACTTGTAAAACTTGATGCACCAAATAAAGCCATAAGAAATCCTGCAACTTGTGCAACAAATGAAGAACCAGTGGGAAGAAAAAAACATTTAAAGGGAACAGTTTGATCTTGTAACTTTAACTGGCTTTTTTTTGGACACTATAATTTTAAGTATGAATGTAACATTGCACCGTATAATTGGATACACGATGTCTGCACTGAGACCTGAGAATTTGCCTTCTGTTGGGTAACTGAACAAAGCCTTATTATACTCGCTGTTTTAAAATTACACATCAAACATAAATTTAAATAACAACCTTCAAATATTCTTGAAAACACACAGCATTTGGTTCTACTTCATAAAGAAATAAATGTGCCTGCTACAGGAAACGTTGTGAAAAATGACTCAAAACTTTCACAAAAATCCAAGTGTTTGCTCTAAAAAGTGCTCCGATGTGAGTGGGGTGGGGGTGGGGAGGGTGTTGTGGTTACCTCAGATCCAACCTGGTCAGTGATGGAGCACACTGATCCGTCCTCAACCACAGACACACAAGAATATTCTACTTCTCGGCGGTTAGATACAAGAACATCATGAGCGCTTTGAGTCTTTGTTCAAAGAGCTGTAGTGTCACCCGAGGAGCAGCATGTCTGTCGGCCACAAGGCGAGAGTTTCTGCGTGGTTCTTTTTAGTCGTAATGATGAACAGAGTTCCTGCACAGGACGCCTCCGGTGCTCAGCACCTCATCGCAAATGACAGGATTTCAACATCCGTCACCTTCATGAGCGCCGGCGGATCGCAAAGAACGGAAGTGATGTCACCCCTGCAGATCAAAGGTCCGGAGGCAGCGACTGGAGCAGCAGTAGGCCACAAAACTCACAGTTGTTCTGCAGAGGAAGGGGGCGGAAATGCAGACAAGAAGCGAGTTTAATTGAAAACATTTATCCAGAAGATGAGACGGGGAAAGTACCGGGACAGAAAAAGAAAGAAGGGGACGTTTGTTCTGACCTGCGGTGGACTCCGGCCAACGCCGTGTCACGCAGAGGGAAAAGCTTGGGATAGATGATGGTGAACATGGCTTGGCTGCAACGGTGACAGTGACCCAGAGGGAACTGCAGCAGGTCCAGCAGGCTCTTTGGGAGGATGATGGGAGGCAGCAAGTTCAGGCCTGAAAACACAACATGAGACGGATTAAAACGAGATGACGGACAGTCAGTTATTTTATTTAGAAACAAATTTGTCTTCCTGGGGATCAATGGCTTGAACACTTGTATAAATATTTTAACATCATATTTCTCCACTTTATTGTATTGGAATTTGTTTTATTTTCCTGTGTTTTATATGTTATTTTGTATCATGCTGCTGCTGCCCAACACTTTTCCAAATCTGGGATCATGAAGTACATCCGATTTAAAAGCTTTTTTAAATATATTTTATGGGGATTTATGAGTGACTCATACAAAGTAGCACATAATTATGAAGTGGAGGAAAAAAAAACCTTTTTCACACATAAAATCAGAAAGGTGTGCTGTGAATTTGTACTTTGCCCTTTTTTAACTTTTATACCCATTAATACAATCCAGTGTAACAAACTGATTTGGGAAACCACCATATTAATAACTGTGTATAAATTAATTTCTGGGATCAAATTTAGAAGCAGTTGGGACACTGACAGTCATCCAGCTCTGACAAGGTGAGAACTGAGAGCATCAATCATAGAAGCAGCCAAGAGGTTCATGGTAACGCTGATCAGTTTCTTCTTCGCAACCATGCATTACTTCACTTGGTCTATCAAAAATCCTAATAAAATACATTAAAAGCTATAGTTGCAATGAGGAAAAAAAAACTTCAGCATCAACCTAACTTTAATGCATTTTAGCATGAGAACATTACTGACAACACGTTTAACTAATAAAAATAATATTTACTACACCAATCTGCTTCAACAGAATCCCCTAAAGGAACTGGTTATGGAGCCAGGAGGTTTTTTTATTTCAATTCCCTGAACAAACAGCAATGAATCACTTTTAAGATGAATCTGCTTTCATGGATTTGTCAAAAAAAGACTGACTGTTAGGAAATGGGAAAATAAACAAATTTAGAAAATTAAGGAGTAACTACATAAAACTGAGGACAGACAGAAAATCTGAACATGTTTAAGATTTTTGTTTTGACTGAGATGACCAAAAGACTGTGATTTTTCAGAGGCTGCAGAAACCATAAAGACTAGTTGCAGCCGGCCCCCACCTCCTGGGCGGTGAAGGTAGATGCGATGCATAGTCCTCATAGCCAACTCTTCCAGCGGAACCACGTTATCCGTCTGAGACCCAATCACCTTCACTTCAGCTGGCAGCCCCACCAGGGCCTCAGTCAGAACCTCACCCATGCTGCTTCCCTCCAGAGCTTGAGAGGATAAGCCACACCTGCACACACACCAACAGGTGAAGTTGTTACCTCAGTGAGCAGCTGTACTAGAGGGAGCTTGAAGTGATAATTACCATTACAACATGCCAAAAAGTGCAGATTCTGCACATTTGATATGGAGGTGTTTGAGAGGTTTGTGATGTATTAAACACCAGAAATTTAACATCACTGGCTTAGAAGTTCATACTTTGAAATATGAGAGAAAGATGTTGTGTAGATCTTTTTTCCCCCCCTTTCAGATAAAAAAAAAGCCTCAAAAATTGAGTGAAAACTCAATTTCTCCACAGGCACTCATTGATATTTTTGCTTGTCAGCTGATGGCGTCACACTAAACCCTCTCATATGCATCAAAATTGCTCTAATGTCAGAGTTTATTTTATTTCACTTCAGCTTATTGATATTAAGCGTCCTCCAAGTAAGCCGTCTGCACCCAGGTGAAATACTCTTCTGAAATAACTGCTGTCAGTGTTAAGGATGTTACCCGCTGCAGCCGATGACCTTGTTGTACAGGTAGGAGGGAAGGCCTTTCAGATCCACGTTGTTATCTACAAACACAAATTGCAGCTCTCGGGATCTGCCCAGATCTGTAAAACAGGAGGCGATTAATGATGCGTCGCTCATGATATCCGAGATCGCTGCGGTCGATCGCAGACACAGCACTGTACTGACCGAGTGGAAGGAAGGTTAGGCGATTGGCCGCCATGGAGAGCTGGTTGAGGCGGTGGAGCCAGCAGACCTGGCGGGGGACGTGACTCAGAAGGTTGTGGTCCACTGTGAGGTTCTGCAGGGAGAGGCAGCGGTGCAGGCGGTCTGGAAGAGACATCAGCTGGTTCATAGCCAAGTCGAGGGTCTCCAGGTCCTGCAGATCACCAATCTCTGAGCGAAAAATAACAAATATTAGCTGCGGAAGCATCAATATTAGGAGAACAGAGTGGTTATTTTGGAGTTTAAAACAAAGTACACTTTAAAAACAAAGGACTATACTAAAAATCTCTTAAGGCCAAAAAAAGCCATATGTAATTTGTGAGAGTGTAGAATAACTGCTGAAGATTAACATTATGAGAAAACATGAGCTTATGGGTGCTGGACAACTTCATTCTACAGTTTAGCTGGAGAGCTCAGACGCCATCTGCTGGCAAACGGAGGTTTTACACCCATGTGGTAGACAAGCACATGGGATTCAACAGCACAAATGTGCCCAAAAGGTTTGAACTTACACAAATTAATACTTTAGATTTCCCATGATAAGTGTGTTAAATAAGTGGATTGTCACCTATGCAAAGTTTTCTCAAGATTGGCAGAAGGAGAGTGTGAAAGCAACATGAATACAAGGTGAAGCAGAACCTTACAGACAACAGGATCATCATGTCTAAACAAAACTTAATCCTACAGAAAGTTCAAAGGTGGACAAGAGAAAACTGGTTCAACGTTTTTTTTCTTAGGAATTCTTCTGATTGGTTGAAACAAATACTTACTAATTTGTCAAGAAAAAAAAAACTATGATGTGCTATGATGAATTTGTACTACAGTCAAGTATCCTGATATCATTTACAAACAGTTCTTGAATAAAGAGTGGACTCAAAACATCCTGCAAAGTAACTTCTTCCCGTCTTCACCTCTCCATGTAAAAAAATGTAATCAGCCTGAAACAGAACGTTCCTAATCTTTTCTGCAGGAGGTTGACTGGGAAATGTATAAAACACAGAATACACCTATTGTTAGATTATGTTGCCCTCACTACTTTTCATTTTGTGGTACAAACATTCAGACTATGACATTTTTAGGTCAGTTAATAAAGAAATATTGTATTTTAAATTCATATTTTGTTTGTAAATTTAAAACTGAAATAACATTTACCTGGTGGAAGGCATTTGAGTTGATTATTGGACAGTCTCAGGTGTCGCAGAGACCTCAGGCGGCCAATTTCTGGGCAGAGCATCTGGAGGGCGTTATTGCTCAGGTCCAGTGACTGCAGTCGTGCCAGATTTCCAATAGCTGGAAATCAAAAGGTTAGTTTAGCAGTTCAATTCAATTTCTTTGAAATAATGGCACAATTGCCTGGCCTTACTGCAATACTACCTTCAGGAATAATGACGATGTTGTTTGAGTGCAGGTATCTTGAATCAAAAGATAAAACGTGAATTAAATTAAAAATTTAAATACAATAAAGATATCTGAGCAACTTACCAGAGCACTTACAATTCTATAAGATTTGGGAGCTTCTGAGCAAGATTATCAGGCTGATAAAAAAAACAGGACAAAAGCAGAAATTATAAGTGATCTTACAGGAACAAAACATCAGTCATTCATGAGTGCTTTTAAAAAAAAAATCACAAATGATGGTGCTGTGAGGATACCAGTGTAGTTAGCGAGTTTCTCTTCATGTACAACCTCTCCAGAAACTGTAGTCCTTCATCTTTTAGCAGCTCTACGGGAAAAATGTTGAGGTTTTTGTAGTTCAGGAACAGGTTTTTGTGGCGCTCCTGCTTGGCCATGAATATAGTCTCGTGGAGTTCAGTTGCCATTTCTCAGGAAAGCTCTGCCCTCCTGGATGAAGGACACTTGGCAAATGCCTGAATCTCCTATGGCATCACCGTTTCCTGAAAGTGAACAAACGTGACAGGTTCATCTCAATCAAGTAGAATCTCTTCAAGTTAATTTAGTGCCCAAAATATGAAATCCATACAAAATACCGATTTATTATATAATATTATATAAATACAGCTCACTATGGCCAGATCTATCGGCTTCGAAGGGGTTGTAGAGTTATTGATAAGGCAAACCACAATGAAACTTTATGGAAAATATTTTCTGGACTAGTGTGAATAAAAAACAAACTTTTAGGAAGGTGTGTCTGATAATATCAAACATTAAGTGCAACAAAATAGGACAAATAGTTTCAGTTTTCACAGATCAGCACAAAAATAAAGCAACCTCCGCTTACACTCTCAATATGTGTGGAACAAATTCAAATATATATATTATTTTCATTTTGAAGTGAAATGCTGAAATAAAAGCAATTTTAGATGCTACTCTAATTCGCTGAGGCGCCTACATTACTCTTGTGAGACCCTTTCATTCAAAAGAGAGAAAGTAAAAACCACAAAACGGCAGCTGCATGCAGTGATATGGCCAGACAGTATTTTATGTTTGTAGTCGTTTTAAACAAGGCTAGCAAGAGCAACAAAAAGTTAAAGTCATGCAGGACCTGTCTGCTGTTTCCCTTTTTCAGCATAAACAAGTCAGAACTGTGACCTGCAATAGCCACTTTGCTAATTGGTCACTAGCAAAACACAAAGTATAAAACAAAGTGAATTTACCTTAGTAACAGGTGACCATTGTAAGACACTGTAACTGCCTACATCGTCTCGTCATCTATCGGAAGAAACCTGTGAGCCCTGGAAGAGCTAAACATCCAAACGAGAAGCTCCAGGCTAGCAACAATCATCTGTCGTAAACAAGCCTGCGTCACAGCAAACTCTCTTTTTTTATTTCAAGGCCGAGATGGCGCCGCTGGGGTTTTGCTGCCCCCAATTGGTAAGTAACCGAACTGCACTAAGGAGAATATGGTCGCAAAGCGGTTTCTGGTTTCTTTACAACCACCAGAAACCTCAACGTGTTTTATCGGAATTTTAATATACCAGTACAAAGTAATGTGGTATGCATCTATGTTCATGTTTATGGAGTTTAAAAGCAATAATTGCCCTGCTAATGGATTCTCCCATGTAGTTTGCTAAAGCAGCCATCCATCTGCCATATTTAATGTAAGGAGTCACTGGCCTTCCTGACCAGGTCTGCAGTTTGTCACAAGAGGTAAAATATGTGATGATTTAACTATTTTTCCTCAATATACATTTTCCTGTCAATACTGATTTGTTACAGAAGTTCTGCATTACAGAAAATCCTAAATTTGGTTATAAATGTTACTCAAAAGAACTTACATGGTCAGACGTTTCCTTGTAATATAAAATAGTTTAAACGGGATCAAATAAAGACATCCCACACAAAATGCATACATTTTTTTTATTTATCTTAAATTTTGTGTAGAAAAAAAAAAGAACGAGGAAATAGACATTCTCTTTTCCTTCAGCCAATCATTTTATCCCAGTAATATATTGATAACAAGAAAAAAATCTTACAACAGCATGTACAAAAGAAAAACCAAAATGAAACATCAGTCCAAACAATCGTTTTAACAGAAATCCAGGACTTGGAAGGCTATCAATAACTTACATATTTTAAAATAAATGTAACAAACTGTCAATGTAACATGTATACAAAAAATGTGAGGGATGAGTTGGGTTGAGAAACAAAAACTTGATTGTTTTTATGTTACCTCTGAGGTGTTACAGTGGTAAAAAAAAAATCTGGCAAAAATCAGACCACAAACAAACCTGATTTCAGAAATTGATTAGTACTTTATAGCAAGACTGGCTGAGAAAGGATAGAACAAAAAGCTTGATAAAATATAGCACAAGTCTGCTTTTAGAGAAAGCGCTTTCTCAGAGACATTTCTTCAATTTACAGTCATCAAATCAGTGGGAACAGCTGCAGGGCAGAAATAAGCTACAACTCAGGAATATTATATATAACAAATGAAAGACAATGTAGTGTCATAGAGGGGAATGGTCCAGTGAAACCATCCCACACCTCATGTTGCATTCCACTAGGTTTTCACTTGAATCGGCAAATACAGACCCCCAAAAGAGCCCATCAGCCAACCGATGCTACCCCAATAAAGAAAATATATATATATTTGTTCAGCATTTCCATAAAAAAAGATCAAGTTCTCTAGTAGTAGCATAAAAAATGTTTGATGTGTCCGAGCCCCCAGCCTGCTTCCACGATGGTTTGGTTTGTGGTTTGAATTTGACCTTTACACAGCACCCAGTGAGATCAAACAGCTGAGATGACATATGTCGTGTTTTATACAAGTAAATAGATTGGAAAAAACAAAAAGTGAGGTAGATGGATGGTTGAAGGAAGTAATACCAAAGCCTTCTCCCAGAATATCAAAAGAACATAAAAAGATGAGATCAAAACAACAAAAAAAGGTGGGAAAAAAACTCGAGGGACGATTTGTACAGTGATTACCACTTCACAACAAAAAAAAATCAAATAAATAGCAGAAACATCTGGGAATTGAGTTATGATGTCACTTTTGAGACTATTCCATGTGGTCCTCGATTAGATAGGTCAACGTTTTATTACGATGCTCAAACGTGTAGAAGAGATTTTGCTTTCTCCAACAGAAGGGGTTCATAGTGTATTTCTCTCGTCAGTCCTTTTAGGTCACAATATCGTAAGTGTTATTGAAGCATTTCAACGGAAAACTGAATAATGCAGGCAAATTCAGTCCCATTTAGTCACACAAATCTTCAACAAACACATCAAACGCTTACAAAATATCGAAAAAGAAACAAGCTACTTCAACACACGGATGCCCACATATTTCAAAAAAAGCTTTTGATCAAGAGGCAAGTGAGATGATCCAGTCGAAATGGGATACCATGAAATACGAAGAGCTTTTTGCTTTCTAGAGACCGTAAGTAAACTTAACTGAAACACTGACAAAAAGTATAAGGAAATTACCACAAAACGGCGAACCAAAAATTCACTTTACATCATTTGAAATATGTAGGAAACAACAAAAGATGTAAGGGGTAACGCACAGTTTCCACCTTTATTAACAAATGTTTTAGTTTGGTGAACATTCTGTTTATCTGCTCTCTATCTGTCACATTGTTTTCTAGCTTCCTTGTAACTTCTGACAAACCAGAGATAAACCATCAAGAAAGTAGCTGTTTCACTGTGAAACTCTAAATAGTAACTGAACTGTTTCACATGTTCAAATATAGTGAACTAAAGTTAATCTTTGTTTATATAGACAGGGTTGAAAAAAGCTACTCAGTTAGCTCAAGCAGCTTCAGGAAAAGAAAAATGCTTTTAATATTAAATCTCTTGTTTTTAAAAATTAGAAGACATTTCCATTTTGTATTAATATGCGAGCTCATTTAACCACAACAGGACAGTTCGGGGAATGTCTAGGGTTCCTGTAAATTCACATTTCAGAATTATAGATGTTTGACAAATGCCCACTCTCAAGTGCAGTGCAGCTGATTCTCAGTCAGCGACGTAAAAAACCTAAATAACTTGCACAGGAATGTACTACAAGTCATTTCATTTCACAGATTAACCCCCTAAAGATGGAAAACTAGAAACTACAAGATAAGGGGCTGGACAAAAGTCTGGAAATGCAATAGTTTTTCTGCTGAGCCAGACTACATATCCATGTGTTTTAAGGATGTTTAGGAAACCCTTAGGTTGGTAAAAGTCAGATAAAAGCCTAAGAGAGTCTCAATAAATGCTGCTTGATGAAATAGAACGCAGCTACCATGTGCACAAGAAAACTCAAATTATAAATGTGCCATCTTGAAGAAAGTCTGAATACATCCCCCCAAAAAGGATTTTTATTTATTTTTTTGCCAAATTCAGATAACTTTACCCACAATATTTTACTATATTCTAAAACTTTTGATGGTTTTCCTACTTTTTGTCAGTATTTTTGGTTGCATACAAACTTGGGCAAGGACAAACCACAAGATTGAGACCAGGAAACGTCTTGTTACCGATTGTGGCGATATACATTGCTTTCACACTGATAAAACAATCTGACACAGAACGACGAACACAAGGTAGGATGTCTCTGGGTAACAGCAGCACAAAAAAAGGAAAATAAAGAAGAAGAAAAAAAGGGGGAGCAGAAAAGGATTTAGCTTTTCTCTTTCACCTGAGATTTTATTTGGGACACCAGGCTTGTGAATCTGATGGTAAAAGCACGAGAGAACGTGGATGCCCTCTAGAGGGGATGCGAGGAAGATACGGGTCTTTCAATGCAAGGCAAGTTATTGTACCTCTTACTCAATTGCAGAAACAAAATCCGTTCATAAACAACAAAACGCAAAACAATGACGAGCATAAAAAAAAAGAAACAGGAGTGAAAATGTTCCGAGCTGAAAACCAACCTGAAGAAGTTTCATTATATATATATATACATATATATGTATATATATATATATATATATATATGTATATACCACAAGAGAAATAAGGAATAGCAGCTTCTTTCTGTACATGATGAAAGTTTTTGACTGTATAAAAGTTAGAAAAAGTGAAAAAACAACTGGTTTGTACATAAATGCTCTGCACATGTAGAGATGTAAATGTTGGCAAGTATTTACAAGTGTAAAAAAATACCTGTTTGTGTACAACAAGGATGCCTCTGACCTTGGGGAAAACTCAGATGTACAGATCTGGCCTTCATGTTCTCCTCCTGACTGCTCTTCCTCTCCTCTGCAGTCCTTTCCTTTTTTGTGTGTGTTGCGTTTTCTCCGTTATATTTTGCTACGCGATTCACCGTTAAACCCCAACGTAACAGCACTTTGTGGCAGCTGGCTCTATTTCAGGTAAACTGACAGGACCGAAGTCTGCGCAGGGATCTGACGGAGTGGAGAAACCGCAGATCGCAGTCAGCACTAGAAAAACCGAGCAGGACGGCTGAGGAAAGTTGACGTCCGTCTGGCCTCTACATGAACGATGTGGTGGAAGATCAAAAGTGCTTTTGTTTGTTTTCTCCTTCCATTTTCACGACTGCATCTTGAGGAGCAACAGGATAAGAAAATGTGAAAGCAGGAGAGTTTGGCAACAGATTTGGCAGAGCTGACTGTTCTCCAATTGTTTGTTTCAGCTGACTGGCTTTTGACCCGGCATTATGCCGACGTTTGACCCTCTTGGCAGCCGGATTCAGAAACGACCGAGTGGCGACCTTGTTCTAGTGCTTGTTCATCTTTAGATATGCTTAATGCTTCCACCATAATGCCCGTTCAAAAGCACACACAAACAATGCTGCTTATTCATAAAGGCCTACACGTTTTGTTTCCTCATTCAGAAACATAAAAAAGTAACAAATAATTTATAAAATAAGTTTAGCCACAGAGAGAATGAAATAACTCTCCTCAAAATTATTTTTTTTATGGTTTCTAATTTTACTGAAGATTTTTTTTCTTTTTTTTTTTCTTTTTGGTCTTTCCACTCAGCAGCAGGAGTGGTGTCACAAATAACAGCCAGCTGGTAGAAACTCATACTAGATTATTTAAAATTAAAAAAAAGAAAAGTGTGCGGCCATACAGCAGGACATTAACTCTTTGAAAGTTTTTTCCATCTTTATGGAAGTCTCAAAATATCCACATCCATATCCTGTTGAGAAGGTTTCACTGTGATTCAAACAAACAGAGAGAGAGGAAAAAAAAGAAGAAAACCACTCAGTCAGACGTGGTTCTTCGGGTCCGTGGGTGAACCGTGTTCGTGTTTCTGCCCAATCAGCAGGCGGACGACTGTGGGAGAGGCATGGCGCGCTCGTTTTTGCGTCCTCCGTTCATGTGCGCGTACGGCGGCAGTTCGTCCAGGTTTGGCCGCACTGTGGCTCCCGAGCTCGCGGGAAGGCCAGTCCCAGAGAGTCCGTTGGCCGCCTGCTGGCTCGAAGGCTGCTTGTCCATGACTGCGCTCGACGTGCAGGGAGAGGATGGGGAGCCGGGCGCTTGTGACGGGGCAGGCGCCCCCTCTGAGCTTGGAGACGGAGGGTTCTGGTTCTGCTGCAGCTGCTGATGCTGCAAAGAGGGGTCCAGGGGAACATCCGTGGAGTGGTCCAGTTTATCCAGGTGGAGCTGCGGAGCTTCGGCAGGCTTGTTGTCGGCACTGTAGTAAAAACTAACCTCTTTGAAAGACGGGTCCAGCTCATCCTTGATGCTGCTGATGATCTCAACGAAGGAGGGACGCATTTTAGGGTTGTACTGCCAACACATTCGCATCAGCTCGAATCTGTACACAAAGGAATATTGGTTATAATATAATTACAAGCAGCATATGCTACTGGAGTAATCTCTCAGTAGAGAAAAGCTGTGCTGTGTCACAAGAAGCTACAGCTGGGATATACAACTTTATAACTAAATCTGTAATTTTTTCATACCAGATTTGATTTACGATTTTAATCACTTTTTCTGCCATCTTTTCTGTGAGTTGTGCAATGGATGACTAAGGCCCGATTTCAAGAATCGTTGCCTAATTACAAGAATACAGTCATAATATAAATAGAATAAAAATGTAATTTTACCAAAAGAACATCTTAAAATTACAAGGCCAAGGTTGAGTTACTGAGAAAAAAGTTGTGAAAGACTTCTCTCGTTCTGTCATGAGCAGCTCAGTCTGTTCTTTCTTTCTTCAAAACAGAAACATTCATATGCTCAATTTGATTCAAAGTCCTGCCACCGATAATAATTTGACGCTGATGTGATAAAAGATTAAGTATTTGCTTTTTGGTAAAACTTATACCAAAGTTTTTTTTTTTTTGTCAAAATCAGTTGCAAAGTCACCAAACTACAAGACATTTAAATAGTAAGACATCAAGCGCTATTCTGAAACGCTTCAGGCAGGAGAAAACCAGTCTATGATTTTGTGTCTCTGGAATTTTCTCACTGGTGGCCAAATTTGTCCTTCATGCTTGCAAGCTGTTTGATGTGGATTCATATTTGGCCTGTTTTATATTAGAGACAAACACTTCAAAGCACACAAAAACACACAATGTAAAACAGACTGCAGTGAGCACTGCTGTTTAGAAATCTCACAGGCCACAAGCAGCACTGCTGCACGGTGGGAGTAGCTGGTAGTCACTTATAATTAGACGGCAGAGTAAAGAGAAACATGGTAAACAGAGAGACAAGTATATGGGAGCATAATAGGCAATTGTGCAGGGTGGTGGTGTCTGTGTGTGTGTGTGTGTGGTGTCTTACAGCATGTCTGGACAGTTCTGTGGTTTCTCCAGCAGTCCTCCCTCCATTACAAAGCGAAGGACTTGCTCGTTGGACAGACCCTGGTAAGGCTGCTCTGCCAGAGTGGCTATCTCCCACAAAACAACCCCGAATGACCTGAGGAGAACAGTAGAAAGGGCTGTGAAGGTTGGCGAGTCTGTCTTTCATTACAGAATCCGAAGGATATTTTCTGAAGCGCCGTGTGCAGAGACCGAGGTCTGCATGTGCATTTGCATGCGCCTGTTTACCAGACGTCAGAGTTGGTGGTGAAAACGCCGTCCTTCAGAGACTCGGGTGACATCCAGCGGACAGGGAGCAGGCCTTTTCCACCTTTGCGATAGTAATCGGTCTCATAGATGTCTCTGGTCATGCCAAAATCTGCAGAGAAAATAGAAGAGGACACACTTCAGCAAAAAGAGGATGATTGCATCCAATTAGAAAATCCTAAGGCATTAGAAAAAACACGATTTTAACGAGTAAATATTGAGCAAATTTCCTTTTGCATTCTTGCTGCAAGTACTGTCTGTCGAGTGGCTCCTTTTAGGACAGGAAGGCATTCTTTAGTCAGATTATAGTCCTAGAAATAGTATTGAATTAACCATAATCCTTTGGAGAAGATTCCATGCAAGTTTTACAGACATTTAAAACCACAAAAGCTTTTAAAATTGAAGTGCGCAGCAGTAACTGCAGTGGTCTAGATGCTTTCAGGCTAAGAGGTCATGCAGTTGTCTCACAGAATAAATAAACCTGAAAGCATCAGCTCAGACACATAAAAGAGGCAAGAACTGGATGCGGATGAGCGCATGTTGATGGCGATGATAGAAAAGTTTCAAAGTAGGGATACAAACAATTAATTGACTTATGATCGTCGATTGTGGTTATTCTGTTGAAATGAGTTCAAATCAATTAATTAACAGCACCCACTTAAGATATTCTCTGTGTGTTGGTGTTTGGCCGCTGTCCAGAAGAGGGTGCCACTTATTAAGCGGCGCCAGATACAAAAACAAAGATGGCAGGGCCATGCCAGAACGGGGAAGAGGAACAGTCCAAGAAGAGTTTAGTGAAAGATGGAGCTTTGTCTTTATGTGGTTCTGTTTAGAAATATAAACACTCCACTGCAAGTTCCTTTAGTTTCACCTCATTTAGCTGAGTTGCATGATGGAGCAGCATCAACTTTTCAACCAAAAATTACTGATGTGCTATAAAGGTGAGGATAAAATAACAGAAAGGCGGAGGGCATAACAGAGAAAAATTGTAACACGATAGAAAAAAAACAACATGGTGCCAATAAGCGCAGTTGATTTTGAGAACTGTCATGATTGAATTTACTTCAGGCAGTTTTGTATACCTCCGATCTTTACGGTGAAGTCTTCAGCCACCATGCAGTTTCTTGCGGCCAGATCTCGATGGACAAACTTGTTGGCGTTGAGGTAAGCCATGCCGTCCGCGATCTGTCCCGCCATCTGAAGCATTTTTTTAAGCGGCGGGAGAGACAGGCTGGAAACCTGTTGCTGCAGACAAGAAACAGGCGGCAAATCCATCAGAAGGTTAAGAGAATCTTTTATGGTAGAATTCAGCTTATCCGTAATTCGTTCAGGGATGCAGACGCAGGAATATAAATATACATTCAAGCCTATCAACAGGTTGAGGGAGTGCTACGTGACAATAAGAGTTTTTCATGCAAAACTCTTATTGAAACATTATGGAAGCTATGTGGGATTCCATAAAGAAATGCTGTCATGACAATCCAAATTCTTCCAGAGTCTGTGGTAAAGATGCCTGGACCAAATGTCCTGCAGGCTGTTTGTACAAACTGAAATCTCTCAGTGATTGATGCGGATTGGCTCTCTCTTTACTGAATGACTTTGTTGAATAAAAACAACTTGCAGCACTATTTCTGAATGAAACAGAATCAATATTTCTGTGCAGCGGTGCTACCTCTTTGGGACGCAGGGAACGCAGGTAACTCTTTAGGTCTCCTCTGGTCATCAGCTCCATGATGACCAGGGTGGGCTGGCCTTGGGAGACCACACCAAGAAGACGCACCTGCACAAAAAAAAAAAACAAAGCAAGTTGAAATTTCAAACTCACTTTCCTGACATCTCTACAGCATCCTAAGGTGTTGTTTGTACATACCACATGATGGCAATTGAACTCCTTCATAACAGAAGCTTCGTTGAGAAACTCGATCCGCTCCCTCATGCTGGCCGACTCGTTTACAGTCTTTACAGCGACGAGGATCTCCGGCTCGTCTTTGACCACGCCCTTGGCCACGCCCTCGTATACCATCCCGAACGACCCCTGGCCGAGCTCCCGGCAGAGGGAGATCTTCTCCCGGGCCACCTCCCACTCGTCTGGGACGTACACTTTAAAAGAAAATGGTTTTCCGTTAACAAACGTCTACAAGGATAGACGTCCAGCACACAAACTTAACTTACTTTCTGCTGCGCTGAAGTACTCTGGGTTGACCGAGGCATACAGGACTCCGTTCCCGAGCCGATCGCTGTTCCTGGGAGAAAACAAGAGTTGGTTAAGTTCACAACTTATCTCCTAGTCTACTAAGATACAATGCCTTTAAAAAGTGCACATCTCTCTTAAAGACTTTCATAGTTTGTAATCACAAACATTAATGCATCGTATTGAGATTTTATGCTCTAGATTAGGTCTGTCGCAATAAGTAATAAATCAATGAAATCGCATGAATAATTTAAATTACCTTGATGGAAGTGATCAAAACCACAAAAAACTGAATGACAAAAGTCTTCAGCCTGGTGCATTTGTCTCAACTAGCCTATTTTTTGAAGGACAGTTTTGTTGACAGATTTCCACCCTCCTACAAAATCTGAGAAGCGTGATATGAAGAACTTTCAGGAATATGAATACGATTTAAAAGCAACATATGAACCGGCCTTTTCTTGACAAAGAAAAACATTTAATGTGCGGTTACTGAAAACAGAAGTAAAACAAAATCTGAAGCTGCAAACACAAACTGAAGCCAAAGGACAAATTCCTTTGGCTTCAGTCTGGCCTGACTAAACTACAATATTTTTTCCCATTGTTTTTGCCACTAAGGAACTGCAAAACATTGGGGAGAAACTAACAAATTTTGACTTGTCATATTTAAAATAATTGATATGCACACACCTTTTCCTGTTGAAGACCACCAGCACCGACACCAAAGCGCAGATTAGGACAATGGTCAAGATTGGAACAAAGATCATAGCGAAGACGCTTTCAGAACCTGTCGACATGAACATTTTGATGAAACTGACTCCTAAGGTCTCTTAAGTATTTATTTTTGAAAGCAACAAAAAAAAACAAGACTGTTGTTCTTACTTTCAGAAACATAGAGATTCAGGGTGGGGGTCCAGGAGCCATTGCCAGCCAGTGATGTGGCTCTCACCCTGACCGAGTAGTTTCCAGGACTCAGGTTGGTCAGGCGAACGCCTTGCTGGCTGCGGTAGAGCTGTCTAGAAACACACTCGTGCTTCTCGGCCTGACAGACACAAAAGACACACAAACACAAACGGAAACACGGATTAAAGTTGTATAATGATGCCAACATGTTTCTTCTGACAAGACGTGTTATTAATGGAGTAGTCCGGCCTGCGACTCAACTTCAATCTGATGGAGAAAAAGCTAAAGATAAGGGTGATGGCAAAGAGAAGCTCATCACCATATATAAAAAATAGTCTATAACAATATGAGTGAAGACGTGAAAAAACAGTTTAAAATAGATAAAAATTTTTTATTGATTTTAGAGTAGGGTGTAAATACTTTTTGACATGAACCACAAACACGCAGCAACTAGCTGTTTACTGAAATGTCATTACTCTTCATAGATGTTGACCTACCTCTGCAGCCAGTTTGAACTTGATCTCGTACATGAGGATGAGGCCGTTGGGCTGGCTGGGCTCCGGCCAGCGCAGGAACACCCAGTCCTCATGGCCATCCCAGGTCACTGGGCCTGGGATGTCATCAGTCTTTTCTGGAGAATGAAATGCAGAGGATAATCTTGATTTTACCACGCCTTGATATTCCGGCAGAACTAAACCAGTACAAAAGTTCCAGTCAGAAACCGTCGTGGTGTTCATGACCGTTCAAAGTTCTGACCTGCCGGCTTGGTCCTGGAGAAGACGAACTCGGCGGCGCTGCACTGCTGGACCTGCCTGTTGCAGGCGTGGATGTCGATGCGGTAAACTCTGAAAGGTTCCAGGCCGGTTATCTGCAGCTCGTTGTTGGTCACCTTGTCGTCCATGACCTCGTACTCTTGTTCGGTTGGCTCTGGGTCGAGGACGCTGCCGTTGCCGGCGCCCTGAGGGGGGGGGATCGCAGTGCTGTTGGCGTAAAGATGGAAGCGGCGAGAACGGGTGGCGTTGGCGACGCCAAAAAGATCTCTACGACGCCGATCTGGAGGCCTGGAGGCATAAACAATAGAGAAGAAAAGCACAGTTTACGTTTACTGACAGCAGCAGTGACATTAAACTAAGCGGGTATGTGTTACTACCAATTTGAAGGTGTCTGTTGCTGCTATGATGTCAAGTTTCTTTCAAGTGATATTTGATACATAAAGCATTTATATATCAAATGCTTTATAGGTAATTTTGTTACCTGATTGTGCTATAAAATGGCATTATGTGCCTGGAAAATACTTTAATGACATACAACAGAACAGCTGCTAAAAGCTGAGTTATAGCAAATGAATGAATTATTCAACCATAATAGCAAACCAGAGGATTTTCCCTCCAATATTAAGTTAATGTTATATCTGAGTGCATTCTGAAGCAGGAAGAAAAACTGATGTCCTGTAAAACGTTGAATTTTTATATTTTGTGCACAAACGTAAAAGAGTAGCGAGTCATAAGATGCTGGTAAAAGAGAAAGTAAAATAGATTCTTTTTTTATGTAATCACTCTCACTACCTGCTGAATTTTTCAAACTGATTAATGCAGAGAAAGTCTTTGTTGTTTTATTGTAAACATTTCATCATAAAGGTGGATGGCTTTTCAATTCATCCAGAAACAAGAAGTAAAGATGTTGTTCATGTTGCAAACTGGAAATCTGACCAAAAAAAAATCTGATTGCTAGATCTCTACATACTGGTTTACTTTATCTTATTTGGTTAAATAGGTTAGAAATTATCATCATTTATGAAAAAAGGTTGTAGGATTTTCTTTTTTTTTTGTTAAGTAGTGGGAAAACTTCAAGCTTCAATCCCATTAGTTTTTCTTCTTTAAGGGAAAAACTTAAAACAAAAAATTCAAATAAATAAATAACTAAAAACCAGAGATGATCTGATTTCCATAGCTGGAACACACGGTTTGCTTGAGAAGAACTTAACAGGAAAAGGTATCTTCAGAGTCACCTGATGTTGATCTTCAGAAGCAGACGCGTCCAACTCTTCTGTCTGTTTATGTTGAGCATACGGAGAGCTAATTCACATCAACTGGACTGAGATGTGTGTATGTTTGTGTGGAGACCGAGAGCAATAATGTGTTGCAGATGTTTTTTGCTGCAATCCTGAACTCTTGACTGGAGCCAAAATTTATTCCAGAACAGTAAAAAATAAATCAAGTTAAAACCGCTCTACAGTTACCTCGGCGTAAAAATGGTGTTGTGTAGGAAGTTTTCAAAGACTTTTCGGTAGGAAGCATCGGCAGCTTCAGCCTCCAGGGCTTCTGGCGATTTGGGGCAGGGGCAGCAAGGACCCTTATCTGCTCCATCAGGATCTGGTTTAGTGGGCTTTGTATCCTCCTCTTTGTCTCCAGTGGCAGCAATCCTAATGGGGATCTTTAGCTCTGAGGGGAGGAGGGAGAAGAATGAGCGTCCCATCGAGCTGCATTCAGCACAAAGCCTTACAGTAAACAGCTACCTTTGGAGCAGTAGTTATGCTGGTACAGCTCCTTGTCTTCAGCTTGTTTCTGCCACTTCACCCAGTAATAAGTCTGATTTCCGTTGGGTGAGACAGGGGGCGACCAGCGGACCATCAGCTGCGTGGAGGAGTTAGAGTAGGCCCGCACATCCTGAGGCATGGAGGGGGCTGAAAGAAGAAACGCACACAACTTGAGGAACTGTAGGGAAAGCACTCTCCTGCAGGCTGCCAGGGCAGCTGTGTTTCTCTGACATCACAGCACTGCTATGCCTTTACACTGCAGCTGGATTTATTTTATGCAGTCCTCCGTCTCATCTAATTGAATTACAGTTCTGTAAATCAATATGCTGCTCATTGCCTTTGAGCTGCAGCTGTGTTTATTTCAAAGATCCTTCACTCATCTCAGAAAATGTGTTTGAGTAAGTTTCTGACAAGAAGCTGTAACGTCTCTAAAAAATTTTTTTTTAAAAATTAAAAATATCCCACGCAATAAGAGCATCTGTTTACCCTCTGCAGGAGTTTTTTTTCCAGGTGAGAACAAGAAATGGGCTGATCTGAAAGTTGTGATGATTTGTTGCACTGTTCCATCTAATCCCAGGTAGATTCAGTTTTAGGCTAGGCTTTATGGCATAGCAATTATATGATTAGGACTGTTAGCCGCCTATTGTCATAACTACGCTCTCTGGGTGTTAATTGACGTGAAAATGGCTCAAGATTAGGTTGTAGTGCAGTCTTGGAGTCACCAGAGGGCAGTAATCGCTCAAAGATAATGAAAGAAATTAAGCCTATAAGAAATGAGAGGGTATCCAATTACAGTAGTGTGCCATACAAGAGTGTGGAATAACAGAAATAATCTCAGTAAATTAGAATATCATGATACTGTGTGTATATTTTTATGAATATGGCTTATAGATAAAAATGTGAAATACAGCTTCTCACAGACCAAACAGTGACACAAGATCAATAAAAAAGCGGTTTCTATATTGAAATGTCATGACCATGGAATGGAAAATTAAGTGGAGGGAAACTGTAGTAAAAAAAAATCTGAGACACCGATGGAGATGAACTGAATGCAATCAGTGCAAAAATATTATTGTGCTTTAGTTTTACAAATTTTGTAATTCATCTCTTTCATAAAGGCATGAATTTGGCTCCAATTGACTAAAAATACGGACATACATTCCTCGCAAACCTAATGATTGGGTACAAATAGGTATGAAATAATCGTTCCTACCAGCAGGGCTGGTGCGGATGTAGACCACTTTGCTCTTGGCGCCGGGCATGTGTTTGTCTTCCACCATGAGGGTGATAGCTTTGACAAAGATGGCGTATTGCGTCCAGGGCTTCAGGCCGGAAAGAAGAACCCCGGGGTCCTTTTCCTTATCTGGCCTCAGTTCCACGTCCACCATGTTCCAGCTGTTGGAACCGCAACCATCCTGCCCTTCAAACTCTGTGATGTTCTGGAACGGCCTACAAAGAGGATCGGTCAAATCGTAATCTTTAGTTATTTGCCCAAAGCGGCAGAAATTCAACATATCCAGAGAAGAATGAAACATTTGCTCTAGCACCAAATCCAAACGGGTTTGTTCAACTTTTTTTTTCTTCCACCGAGTCGTACTTCGAGTTAGATTAAAACAGCAGCAGTGAGTAACTCACGCCTCCTTGTAGTAGACTATAAAGCTGATGAGGTCTCTGTAGTCAGGAGGTCGGTAGCGCTGCCATGTCAGCTTGATCCTCTTGTCGCTGGTGGTGTTGGACTTAAACTGCAGGATGGTGCTTTCACCTAAGAGGGTAGCAAATAGCAAAGCAAGCTCACCGAAAGTACTTCAATCTAAAGTAAGCTGCAATTAGTCGTGCAAAGAATACGTCGCTCTAAACCCCGGCATATGGTGCAGAGGGGGGAATGGGTACATAGGAGGTGTTTGCAAACTGCTCCTAAACTAGAGTAAACTGGACATAGCAATTTAAATGTTTGTGGCTTTTGGACGGAGGCTCTTTTTGAGTCTTACAGCTGGCTCTGTCGCCATTGTTTCGGAAGTCTCCCTCATCAAAGCGGCCCTGGACGCCCGTCTTTTCCCACATCTTGCGGATCTCGGACATACACAGCTTCTGGTTGGCTCGGAAGAACAGCTTGCCCGCTTTTATGGTCAGGTTGTGCTGCTTCCAGTCCCAAAGGAACTGGAGCTGCTGGTTGTCGAATGCTGAGAAGGCATACAAGCTGGAGGGACAAACCAGATAAACAAGATAGGGAATGTGAGTCAGTAACGTGGTGCTTCACTCTAAATTTGTGTTTGTAATGAATCATACCAGACTGAAAGCAAACTCTCTCCATCTTTTTTTCTTTTTTTAACTCTTCAAATAGACCTGTTTTTAAGCTGGAAGTTTATTGCAAACAGACAAAATCACCTAGTAAGTCATTTTATTAAACCAGACACAAATTTATGAATCACTGGGTAACATCCAAACATCAAGGAATGAGTGTAATGTGGACCTTGGGACAGTTAGACTCCAGTGAACTCAAAAGACAAACAGATGAAGGAGGGGTGAAGGCCTCACCACGACCTTAAGAACCTTTCCAGGCACTGCTGGAGATTATGCTGCGTTCAAGGACTGTGTAGACTAAATCCGGCAAAACAGTACGACTACCGCCACGCAAAGTGAATAACACGCTCACATGTTAGTTGACTAGTAGGAACAAGTGAAAATTCTGCCTTCAAACTTTGTCCTGCAAGCAAAGAAGTGAAGGGTTTGAGTGAGTTTGGATCAAACTGTGGTGACTAAACAAGTGGGCCAGAGATTCACCTGAATAAAGACAAATCCAGCTTAAGAAAAAGTGTCTTAAACATGATGCTTCTCCAAGTCTGGTGCTGTGTTTCTGCTAAACAGAGTCAGGGCCAAAAGGTTCAACCTTGATTTACTCAGACCACAACATAACCTACAAGCGCTTGAGAGACCTTAAAATTATATTTTGCACAATTTATATTTTTATTTGTAATTAAAGGCTTCTGTCTTTCCTCTCTGTTCCCGAGCCCAGTGCTGCGACATGTACTACATCTCTAATGTTGCCATTTTCTTCTTATTGTTTGAATTTTTGAAGAACAACCAGTTCTTGGCAATGTCACTACTGCGCTATATTTCCTCCAGTGTTCTCCTGAGTTTAAAATGAGAAACCACAGCCACATCATCGGATACAAAAAAGGTTGTTTTGTGTTTCACTTTGTGTTCCTCCCTTACATTTCGTTCTGAAAAATGCCAGTATTTCAATCAAGCTGTGAAGGATATAAATCAGGATTAGGGCTGAAATGATCATCATGACTTGAAATAATCGTCAACTAATTTAGCAATAGATTAAGTAATCTATTGAGAGAGACCCTAGTATACAGACTAAAAAAGGGCGAGTTACAGTAAGCTCGCAAAACATATTCAGAGCAGTAAGTAAGTCAAAACAATATATATATATTTTGCATTTAAGATAAAAACCTCCTTGTAAATAAAACTATGCCCCTCAAGTGGCATAGTTTTAACTTTGCCTAGTTCAAATTCACTACATTGTTGCATTTTAGGCACTGAAAAGTTTGTTTCCTTATTAAAAAACTAGCTGAATTATTTGATTACTTGCATCACTAATTATTTCCAGTATGATAAATGATTAAATTAAAAATTTGCAGAATCTACCAATCTTTTACATGGTTAAACATAAGAATAATCAATTACTAATTGTTGCAGATCTAATCAGAATCCAAAAATAATTATGGAATAATTTCTAAATATTGTTTCTTTTAATGAAAATTATATTTTCAAATGGCTGTTTGCTTTTTCAGTAGTCAAAAAAAGGGTTAGGAATGCTTTGAGAAGCACAACACTTTGACTTTCCCTCCAACTTTCCTAGATCTTAATCCAATCAAGCATCTGTGGAATATGCCGGACAAACAGGTCCAAAAAGAAGCCACCCTACAACTTACAGGAATTAAAGGATTTGCTTGCTAACATCTTGGTGCCAGATACCACAGCTTACCATCAGTGGTCTAGTGGAGGCCATGTCTCGACAGGTCAGGGTTGTTTTTATAGGATAAGGGGGGAGCAAAGTGCTATTAGGCAAGCGGTGAAAAAGTTATGCCCAATCACTGAATGTGCCATTAAAAATCAGATGATCAAGAGAATTATTCTAGTTTGTTCCACATTAACTAGAGAAGCACTCAAAGGAAAGGTTGTCGAATAGTAATTAGCAAAACTGCAATTGGACAGTTTCAATAAATATAGCTGGATTACTGCTTCCAGTGGAAATCTTGTAACTTCACCTATAAATTCAGACATTTCTGCAGCTGAACCATCTCTGAACTACTTGTGGACCTCAACTGGGTCTCTACCATATTCAGGATATGCTAATTACAGGAGAATGTGAGAAAAGGTATTCTGGTTTCCACTTGTGATTCCAAATTGGCTGAAGACTCTATGCATAATTGTTCAGTATAGCTAGTAAGATGTACATTAAATCAAATTAAGGAATCCTAACAGTTTTTTTTTACATGATGTCAGTTTCTTATTCATGTTCGTATATTGAAAGTGTCAGAGTTGTGTACGTTGTAATAGAGTAACAGAATAACTGATATCAATTACGAAAAACAATTAATTAAAAACTAAGTAATAAAAACGTGCAATCTAAGTCTTTAAAAGACTCCAGAAAACAGCTGTCAGACAGACAAAAACAATTATAATGACTAAAACAAACTGATAGAAAAAATTATCAGACCACTCCCAACGAATAAATGAGAAATGTAGGCCTATTGGGTAAAACTCAAAGCTCTGCTGGTTCGATCAAGTGTGTGTTGAGTGGTCCTACTCGTCGTGAAGGCTTTCTCCATCGATGTATCTCAGACTTCGGAGGAACGCCAGTGAGCTCAGGGTGTGTGAATGTCTGATCCGGACATAACCAGTCACCCTCTGGATCAAACCTGTGAAACTCTCCAGCTCTGCCACCATGTTATCTGAAAACACACACACAGAAGTTTTAGGACATTTTCGACTTATTTACAGACTGGATGTGGAGCTCAGACTTCAGTCATTGCACAGTAAAGCAACACTTGCTTCTAATTCTGTTCTGTTATTTCAGGTGAATTTAGTAGCACTTTTTCAGTAATTGGCAGAGCAATTCAAGAAACTAAACCTATTCTTCCCTCAAAACATAAAAAAATAAATAAATGGAGCTTTTTTGCGATGCATAAATTGATTCTAAAAGGATTCCCAGTTTGTAAACTTCTCAGCCTATACTGAACATTAGAAAATCTCATTGGTGTACATTGTTTAAACTCAACGATAATTTAGTTTTACTTTAAGGGTGGATGTAAAAGTTAGGTCTGGTGCTGCAGTACTTACGGCCTCTGCGGATGGTGATTTGCAGGTCTCCCTTGATAACAGTGCAGCCTTTGAGAGACTGAGCAGCATCCACAGAGTCGATGACCTTCCCGTCACAAACTTTATCGCACAGGCCATCGCAGGCGGTGCATGACATGCTGAGGGTTACACAGGCAGGTAAAAAGGGAAAGGTGGTAAATGTACACCATCACTTTACACTCTGGGAGTCTCCAAAGCTCTCAGCATTTCTGCTCATTTAAGACCTTTTGTTGTTCAGACTTCACCAAAGATCACAAACACTGGAAACTTAGAAAACTAACGCGAAGAAAAACCTTTTTTAGGGGAAATTACAGCCCTTAGTGCGTCTTCTAAAAATATTTAGTTACAGCTAGATTATAAAGAACGGGTAAAAATAAATTGGCTACTAGATTCATAAAGTTGGTAAAGAGGAAACCTTGTAACTGAAATCGCAACAAAATATATGTTTTGTTACAAAGTATTACGTAACAGAGTGACTAAAAGTGGAAGAAAGATTTAACTTTTTTCATTTATTTATGATACAATTGTGTTCTGTACTGCATAAACTTAAAATCCACACAAAAAAATACAAGCGCTTGGCTACAACGTAACAAATTGTGAAAGTCTATACTTCGGGTTTAACTTGAGTTTACCTGTCAGGTGTGGATCGCGTGTACCCAGACGGACAGTCAGGCATACATTCTCCCCCGTGGATGACGAAGATGTCGAAGTCTGGAAGGTGCACTTTAGAGCAAAACTCAGCACTGATGCAACGCCAGCCCTCGAACCTGTACGTGCCTGAAGGGCAGTCAGCCACACATCTGCCGTTGTGGTAGTAATGCACACATGCGGCGCATGCTGTGTCGTCGCCCGGAAGCGAGCAGCTGCCCAGACACTGAGGATGGCAGCACTCGCCGTCAGCTGTGCACACTCGCCTTCCACACTTTTCAGGACACTCTAAAGTAAAAAAAAAAAAAAGTACAGAGAGAGTGAGGAATATTTAATTATCAAGAAAAACCTTCTCTGCATGAACATGTCCCTTTGAAAGAAATAAAAGGGACATTATAATTGATGGCAGGTGAACTAATTAAGGCACACAAAGTGAAGCATTGGCAGATGTAAATGCTCAGCATGTTTAAATAAAGCATGAAGGACTTACAGGGAAACAAAATCTAAAACTGCCCTTTAAACATTAACACATAAATGAGGGGTTCACTCATCTGTAATATCAATCAGTTAAGAGGTCCAACATCAAGGCCAAAACATAAGCTGTCCTGCTCAAACTCCTCGCAGGTCAGCTATGATTGTCTGCCATAAAGACAAGCTAACAGCTAATTAAAGTGAATTACAGCATGAAGTTATTCCTGTTTGTTAGTCTGTCAGTTCTGTGAGCTATAAAGCAAGGAAGAAGCATATAGAGTGGAAAAAAACTGGAAGAACTAATAAGCCGTCGTTTTTTATTGTCATTTTTTTAGGTCAGCCACAAGCTGTGTTTAAACACAAACTAAACAAAGGGAAGTTTGTAGGAACTGATGCTTAAAGGATGGTGTTGCATGATAGAACAGTGGTCACAACTTCCTGCCTCCATCAAGTCTTTCAAACAAAATAAAGTCTACAAACGAGATATGACGCACGCTGCTGTCTCCTGCTAACGTGTGTCGTTTTACTCACTCTGACTTATTTAAAACAAATGAAGGAGTTGGGTTAGTTATACGAACATGATGTCAGTTATATCCAAACATAAAATGCAATATGGAAAATCAAGGATTTTTGTTGGTTAATGAATGAAGATCAATTGGGCCAGTTTTTTTGCAACAAGCTACAACCAGGAAAAAAACCTTTCCTAAGCAGAAAAAGAGTTTACACCATTGTACCCCAACAATTACTTATAATTCTCTAGATTATCATTTTAGTGTAAAACTGTAATTTAGAGCAAAAGGTCACTTTAAAGGAGACCTATTATGTTTCCTTGAACATGTGAGGATAAGTGTATTGGTCATACAAAACAAGTTCATTACATTTTGACCACAAACTCAGTCTGAGATAATGAGATTTCAGCTCTGTTCTGCCTAACATGGGCTCCTTTCAAAGGAGCTGTTTTAGGGCCTCCTGTCACTTTCAATCCAAATAAGCTTTTACTAGCCACACCCCCCACTACCCCCCACAACTCAAAGTTTACCATCACACGTGAAAATGGCTGCAAACAGATGTGCAATTATACAACCACGCATCATTGAAAAGCAGAAGGATAGCGCCCTGCACAACCAACAAGAATGCAGCAAGTGGTTTCTGGATGGTAACAACAAAGTCTTTTTTCCAGCAGCCATTGTCCAGCGCACACATCTGTACAACTAGCCGACCAAACAATGCTGGAGCTTTGCTTGGGTTGCTAGGCGACATAGCTGGTGTTGACTGTTGACTGTCACTCGACAATCGGGAGATTTAAGAAACGGCTTGTTTTCTAGACACCAAAAAAATCTCAAATTATTCATCAGTCTTTTTTTTTGTTTTTAAGTGCTTAGGCAGTTGAGAACCAAATGGAAGCATTAAAATACATCTATTTGCTATATATTTTGCTATGATTTATATTTAGAAATACTGTCTTTCTTTGTGAGGAGATGACCCTCAACCCCTCCTCCTGACGGACTGAAACCAATCAGAACCTCAAGACTGCATGGTCTCACCAACCATTCAGGGGCTGTTTGTGCTCAGCAGGAGGAAGCCAGTGCTGCATTTTCTGGCACAGAGTGTTCTTTCCCTGAAACAACCCTCACCCCCCCACTTTCCGAAACCCGGACTCCATCTCATCCTCTGACCTCTTCTGATGAGGCAATGGCTGGCAGAAAGGTGTCGTTTATTACAAAGCAAAGCCTCGGCCCCACAGAGAGAGTTATGCTGAATCCCTGAGTGAAGTTTGGTGCAGGCTTGAGCAGCCAGTCTGTTGCCTTCCTAAATACAACCCTGACTGGTAGTGAAGGTCAGGGAGATGTGGATGGGTCACGGAGTACGCAGCAGTGTACAACAGCCTTCCACCGGACGCCTTAAAAATAATGAGTTCCAGCTTTTATCCTCCTTGCTACACTGCCATGCACTTTCGACAAGTACTGCAGTCTTTAAATTTTCTGGGCATGATGCTGTAACAGCTGTATGGGAGAGTTTGAACACCCAGATCAGTCCAATGGGACGCGGGTTGGACTTTGTGAGGTAGCCCCAAAATAAAAGGCCAATGATGAAATGGAGAACGGATGGAGCTTGGATTTTAAGGGAGCTCTGATCTGAAAACTTTGTATTTCATCACAAAATGATACTGCATTTACTGTGATGAAAAAAAATAAAGATTCATCACAGTCTTTTGGGGATACAAGTCTATCACTGCACACGAGACTATTAATTTAAATGCTCTCTTTCTGTACCATTTTAGCACAAGTAGTTTTATGATCCAAATTTTATTAAAGACTAAGATTTTAAAATTCTCAAATATATTTTTAATAACATAACATTGAATTCAAACTTATCAAACAAACAAACAAAATGTTGTAGTTGGATTGCAAGTTGGCAGTATGGTAAATGAATATTTCAAAGATTTTAAAGGCATCTGGGTTAGTTCAAGTGTGTTGAAAATCTACATCAGTTAGATTTGTCAAATCAGGCTAAAGTATGCACCAGATTATTTGAAGCGTTTATTTGAAAAAATAATGGGGAAAAAATGATTTTAATGTTTTATTTTTAAAACACAGATTGAGTGTAAAAATCTGATTTGAGAAAAAGAATCAGTACACTGGACAATTTTTAACATTTTGGAACAAGAAGTTGTAATATCTGGTAACTCAGTTATTTTTGAATATTAAATGATACTTTTCTCTTTTTTTACATTTTATCCAGACTGGGAACATGATAAAAAATAATTCAATACTTTTCTTGACTTCTTTAGATGGTGTAGGTCACCAACATTTCAATTCATGACAATGTTTTCTTTTCAGTGGATGTGATTTGTCTGACTTTTATTTTTGTTTCAAATGGATACTCATAGTTGCTGTGAATCATTTATTTCCCTCTTCTGTTCACCTTGTCTTACAACTTCCACTTTACCTCAACAAATACAAAAATATAAATACATAAAACTAGTATTAAAAATCGGGTTTTAAAATAGGAGATGCCCACAGCATGAACTGTGGAAAGTTACCAAACACACCAGATTGTCCCTGTGTTTATGAAGCTTGGTCTACTGGACTCCATTCTGGTGAGGTAAGCACTTCCACTAACCTTTGAAAAAATCCCCATAATAAAAGAAAATCCTCAGAATTAGGTGTGAAAGTGCTATATTTTAATGAATAAAAATAGAAGATGCATGACATAGGCCAAAACATATATTCAAGTTAGGTTATTTAATTTGCAAAGGAACAGACTGTGCTTCACATTGTGTTGAAAACGTTTGTTAGTTTGAGGGTATGACTACTATCAGTGCTAATCCACAAGGAATGTGTGTAATGTGGCAGTTTAATAATAACCTTCTAATCCTATTATTTTGTCTTTGTTTCTATGACCTTTGCTAACCGGGACCCTAAAAAATTTAAGACGTATAAAGCACACGTGTCACATAAATGCACAATATTCAAATCATGTTTACCACATTTTTTACCTCAAGAGGCTTTTATTGTTCAACATTTCTGGATCAAAAACTAAAATGACAATGATCACCTACTGATTGTTAAATGTTATAGTTTCAATATAATTTTTTTGATACCCCATGGTGCAGGATTTGTTTAGCTAATGTTCACTTAAAAGAAAATGGTAATAGTGCAAATTAATAAGAGCAGTAATAGACCAGTACTTGGAAAAAATAAGCCTTTATTCAGATGTAAAACTTGCAAAGTTATAACACCGACTGAGAACGTTATTTTATTGATGCAATAAATCTGGGTTACCCTGCAATCTAGATAAAATTAATCTAGGGCCTAAGTAAACTGCTCCATATGTAAACATCTTCGGCAAGAGTAAGTTGAGTCATATCTGCTGATGACAAAGCAATGTTTTAGGCGATTGGTTTTCACCGCCTAATAGTGGCTTATTGAGCCTAGTAACCCTTTCCTTGAGTTTAACACACAGGGTAAGCTACCATCATAAATATACCATATTTGCATGTAGTTATAGCAGTGTGCTAAAGTTTCAGACACTAAAGCTCAGCTATAGTAATGGTTATTTAAAAAGTTGCATCAATGAAGAGTTTAAAAAGTCTCTCCTGTCCGTTCGTTTGACATCAAACTCTCAGAGTGTGTGATAGAGATCCCAGTTGTGAGCTAAAAGATAAATGCATTGCATTAAAACAACAAGACGAACTGGCTGGAAAAATACAACCAGTCAACAGCCAAGTGGCAGGAAAATGTCTGGGCTTTTGCATCAAAACAGATCTTTTCCAGTAGACACTTGGCTCAAAAAATGTGGAACACATAAAAAAAAAGCTCTTCACAGTGGTAGTTTACAGTAAATATCCTGCTGGTTTATTCATCAAAACTGACGTTTGACCTGCCTGTAAAAGTTCAGAATGTAAAACCTGCCTGTTTCCTAATCCATGTTTTTCAGCACTTGTCCCTGGGTGTGATAAAGCATGCCCCACGCAGGAACAACACTTCTATTATGACAATCCAGGCTTTGGTTGTGTAGGATACACAAAAACAGACGAGAGCAGATGTCTAGACAGATGAGAGCACAGTTGATTCAAAAACATTGATAGAGTATTTTTTTTTTCCTTCGTTCAAGCCAAACTAACCTCCAGTCCAGTGGTTTGAATAACAGAAAGTTACACACTGACTTCCCATTGGTAAGAAATCTTCTGGTTAAGTCAACAATGCTTATGTATTGGTTATTTTCCCAGGTATTAAAGAAAAGGACTGGAATCACTTTACAACATAATATCTTCTAGACTAAATTAGAGCACAATTTCTGACAATTTGGCTTGGTATTATTTTTGACTAGATCAAATACCATAACAGAAGATGTGAGTTGGCCATTAAAGCTTTCTTAGTTTATGTCTTTGCACCAGTAATAATTTACACTTTGTATCAGTCTTTATATCAAGCACTACATTCACTGTTGTCTATAGTGCAAAATGTACATGACTTTAAACCTTGGTTAGGGATATTCATCCTTTTATGTGAGGATAAGTAAAAATAAAAGTGTTGCTAATTTCTTTAGACTAAAGAAAACGTGTTCCTCAGACTATTAACAAAGGAAAATTATTGTATATTTCTGAAAATGTTTAGGTTTTGGTCCTATAATGATCGCAAAATAAATCTTTTGGTTTAATGAGGATTTAGTCGTGCATTACTTCTTACTTAGTTTTTCATTCACAACTTTGCCTACAATCAGGATACCTCTGGTTATAGACAGCTGTAAGTAAAGCTATAACTAGAAAAGTTTGAATTTTAAAGCAATAAATATATCCAATTACTAACAAAAACAAATAGACTAGAGCATTGCAGCATAACAAGCTAAAAATAACTGAGGTTTACAGAATCTACAACAGCTTTTACTCAACTTTTTACACTTCAATGTCATCCCAGTGTCCCCCAGTTCTCAAGTTGTATTGGGAAATAAAGTACTCCAGCACAGAAAAGAAACTTGATAATATACTGAAAACTCAACTGTGTTCATACCCTTACACAAAGCATGATCTGTTTTGGCCAGACTGCGAGTCTGTGTGGAGTGTCGCTCACAGGCTCAGTCATTCAAGGAAAAGTCTACCAGAAGTGTGTTTGTTTGTGTGAGTGGTGTCTGCAGGCCAATTCAAATGAGCACATGAGTCTGGATTCATTAGCAACATAACACGACTGACCTCGACTGTCCTTGTTTACGACGCATACCTATAGGAAAACAGACATCGCAACAAACTGGCCATTTTATCAGGGGAAAGCAAGACACAAACCGCCATCCAGCCACGTCTGACAAAACAGACTCCACACAAAGTGCTTTCAGCAATACGGACAACAGAAAATAAGCAGGCATCAATCAGGAAAGTGTTTGTGTTTGGATCTCCAACATCCGTGAACAATCCAAATTGCTATATTTCTTAACATAAGCAGACATTGTGCCAAAATTACAATGTGCTTCCCAGAATCATTTTTAGTAATGTGATCTCATCGGGAAACTTTGGCAATGTTTCCAAGGCAGTTTGCTAATTATTTAATCAAGTTTTTCTTTATAGTTTCTGAAAACTTGCAAAGCATTTGAATGGTTGCAAGTGAAAAACAAACCTGCTGTATAGTGTTATTATTCATACAAATGGCTTCTCAAGTGTCTTTTTAGTTTAACCACAAGGAGTTATTTATTTGAAGCAAGAGGCATAAAATGCAGCTATAAAAAGCTAAAATTCAACAAAAACCCCAAAAAACATAGCTACTTCTACATCTTATACTCACAAATGTTACTGACTGTGGGGATGTGTCTGTAGCTCACTTTGTTTTTTGTTGGGTTTTTTATCACCAAGCTGGTTCAAACCTTGAACTGGTAGTACTACCAGCAGCTTTGGTGCAAAAGAAGTGGTGTTACTGCACCACTAGTTCCTAGCTTAAAACTCCCACAAGAGGGAAGGGCTTTCATTAAAACTTACAGAGGGGTCTTCAGAATGTTGTGAACATTACATTAAACACTCCCAATTTACTTTTGATTTTATTTGCCTAATTTTAGACAAACATGATAAAAACAATTGACCAATACAAAATCTGATTAGCTCTCCCATCTGTTTCTTTTGATATCAAAAAATATATCAAAAGAAAGTTGGCGCATTGGTCAATGCCCCAACTTAGATTGGCGCATTGACCAATCTAAGTTGGTCAATGCACTGTACACAGCTGTGACTGGCCATATCTTCTACTAAATCTATTAACTTCATTGCCAGCTTAGACTTTTGATTTTTTTTATTAAACACAGTTGGACACTCAGTTCAACAACAGATTGTGATCATCATAATATAAACTTGGTCTACTTTTCATTTGCAGGACAGTTGTTGTCAACAAACCAGTTGAAACTGTGACACCAGGGTTACAGCTCTTTTACTACAAAAGAATTACACATTTAAGTTGCACATTTTGTTAATCACCCTATAAGCTGACAATAAACAAGAATGTAATGGCATGAACATTTTGTGAGCAGCACAACAGACGAAGGAACCAAAGCATAGTCATGTAGTCTTGTACTCTACAGACAAAAACCTTGTTTTTTCCTGTGCATTTAACAAATTATGCATACATTTAGATTAACCTTTTAGCTTCACAAGAAGGTTTGCACCCAGCTGTGTTTTCTACTCAAAATTAATGTGCTAGAAGGCCAGCTTCTAAAGAAAGAAATATCAATGTTGTTTTGTCATTTATATACCTTTTTGTTCAAGTTGTTTTGATAAGGACCTTGCACCAGAAGGCATAGCAACACAAATAATTGTGTTTTTCATCTCTAATCTAAAAGTGAAGGTTGAAAGATGATAATAAATGAAAAAGAAAAACCTAAGCAATCTAAGGTTAAAAAAAACCCTAAGCAAGAACTAGGCAAACTTAGCTCATACATCCCCACAACAACTTTTCTCCACTTACTGTAATTCTCTCAGGTAACCTTGACAGGGTAGCCAGTATTATTCACAAAACAATGATTGTGGTATTTTTATGAGTCACAGAATCTGAACCAGGATCTGAAAAACAAAAAACACTATTTTGTTCAAGTTAGTCCAAACAGAGTCTTTGGTGAGTCTTAAGGAAGTTGCTGGGAACAAGCATCTGAGCTGAGCTGACTCTATAGCACAATTACAGACTAAAGGAATCTCTGGCATCTCTCTGTTGGCGGACTTGAAAAGACAAGGCTAATCAAATGCTACAGTCCCCCCCCCCTACCCCCTCCAAAAGGCTTCAGAGGAGCCACACAAAAGAAGGACGGGGTTTACCCAGAAAGCTATCACATTAGCTGTTTCTTGATACCTGCAGCTTTGTGTTGAAATAAGATGAAAACGGATATCACAACTTATCTGGCGTCAACATGACAAAAAGAAAATGAGAAAAAACGTAAAAACAAAGAAAACAATGGAACAATGTGACTGTCACTTCCTTTAGTCATATCCAATAGTGGTTTATCATAAAAAGTGATTCCAGTACAGTCTATAAGGGTGTACTAGAAATCCTGAGCTACTTAAAAAATTATTGACAGCGCACCACACCCACTATTGGGAAAAACAATTTCATGGTTTTATTTTAAACCACGAAATTGCTTTTATTTTTTCTCCCCATATTTATTTTACTTTGTCAATTTTCTTCTATTAAACATTAAATGTAAGATGGAAATACACATGGCAGGAATCGTAAAAAGTGTCAAAGAAAACACCTGCCACAATTGTTTTAGAATCATTTTTAGACTTGCACTTTATTTTAGCCATCATTTTTTAGTTTGCTCTAATTTTAAGAAAGAGTTGTCATGTACCAGAGAAATGTTGCATTAATGTGGAATTTAAGCAACTTCTAAACAAAAGTTATATTAAGGACATTTTTATGTGTTTGAAATAACATGAAATATTATGCAGATGTACTGTCTGCAAAAGATGTACTCACTTGGCATGCAAGATGCTCGAAGAGGATGACACTGTAGCAGACGTGGTCTGTTTTCTGATTAATTTAGCTAATAAGTATATATAATCCCTTGGGAGTAGCAATTAACTTTGTATAGAGAGCATTGAACATTTTGCTCAACATAATGTTTACCTGGCTCACCTGCTTAAGTGTGGAAAAGAAAAATAGATTGTGATGGCATAGCAAGAAGTACCTAAGTTTTATCCACCAACTTTAATAAGTGTACAATATATGTAAGAGGGATGCATCTTCAACAACATGCCTTGTAAATGTGCTTAACTTCTCCATGTTTGCACTTAAGCAAAAATCAGTTTTGAACATGTCAACAAAGCAATATAAAATAAAGCGTGCCAAGACTTTAAAACCGACATTTATTAGTTTTCTTATAAATTAGTAAAATGTCCCAAAATTATTATACTTACAAACTTGACAACTTCACTTTAGTGATGTGCATCAAAGCAAAGCTGGTCAAATATTTTAAAATCTGTGAACTCCGCATCTTTGATTTCTTACTATGTTGACAACTACCACCCACACAGACCATACATCTGCATTGTCAACATTCCTTTCCCCTGTGTATTTGCTGTGAGGGAGGACAGAAGTATCCAAGGAATTTGATGAAAAGGATGAATGAGGCAAAGTATCTTAATGGCAGCCTGAAAACATGCAGGCTAGACCAGAATTCAAGGACTGAAAGTTTGGTACTTTAAACTAAGCACTTCTAGACATTTTTCTTCCTTTTATAACTTTCTAGGCATTATTTGTGGCTTCCACAAATATTTTAATTGAGGTATAGGGCAATTTTGTCACTTTTTTGTCACTAGACTAATTTCCATTTCAAAATTACAGAAGCGCATTGCTATCACGCTGGAAAAAATAATTTGAGCGCCATTACGTTATAACGTGATACGTGTCTTGTTAAAACGTGATGCATATCTTGTTAAAACGTGATACAAATCTTGCTAAAACGTGTTACGTATCTTGTTAAAATGTGATACATATCACGTTTTAACAAGATAACCATCACGTTTTAACAGATAACTATCATGTTTTAACAAGATACGCATCACGTTTTAAGTGATGCATATCTGTGAAGGATGTGAAGGAGCATCACTCTGCTCCTTCACACTAGGGGCAGCAGCAATGAGCAAACATCTGGTGGAACTGCACATCTGCTGAGCTAATCATACAAACTACTTATCAGTGTGATGCTCCTAAGATTGTTGTTGAAGACTTAATGGAGAAACCTTGTTAACACTGTCGTGCTAAAGGCGGAGTGTGGCAAAGTAGAGGAGCTTCTTAAAGTGATAGAGGTCCAATTTCAAGGCGTCAAGTCAAAGTTCTTTTAAGTTATGCAGTATATTTATAATAACTGAAAGTAACAGTTACTTGATTATGCTACACAAGTTACAATGGGTCTGGAAAATACATAATATACTGCCCTTTTAATTAAAACTGGAATCAGTTGAAATGATCACCGCTTTTCTAGTAGGCAGTTCTGAACTACCCTAACCACACACCACCTCTATGTTTAGACAAATGGGAATTCATTTAAATAACACTAAAGCTTATAAGACATATTCAACTTGTTTTCCATAAAACTACTCAAATCACTGAAGCAAAATAGTGGAAAGAGTCATTATAACAAAGTGTGCCAAATGCACAGCTTCAAATCCACAAACCAAAGACTCATCTGAATCTCTGGTCACAGCTCATCCCCATATGACGGTGTTAACAGAGGACAATTAAAGGCCACATAATTACAGTCGGCTCTTCAGCACAGCCAAACCCGTAATGTTTTCTTCCAGGAATTCCAGGGATGGGTGTGACTGTTCACCAAAAGCAGTCATGGATGGTACACAAAGCAGCACCTATAATTTACAAGTGCTGGCAGTCTCAGAGTTATAGGTCCGGGGTCTGTGAGAAGCTGTGCATAATCATGCTCATGAGGGCTGAACACTGCTCTGCATATCTGCTATTGATGTATAAATGCATACTATTGGAACCAAAAATATTACATTAAAGGGCCATTAAAGTACCATTCCTTGCTCAAATTGACACAATTTCCTTTATTGAAATGTTAATATTAGCTGAAACTTACTCTTCTGACTCTAAATAATCAATGAGCATTAGGATAATTTTAGACTTGTGCAATCTGTTTTACTTCTAAATATCAGTTGTTGCTTATGATGAGGACCAAATATCAGTTCTTCAAAACCTCAGAAATTTTATGTTTCAGCCACAATAAGGCATCGACAAGGTTTTTAATAAGTTACTTTCAAAACTGTTAAAAAAATTTCCACAACACCAACCCTATGGTTTAAACTAATTTTAATGGTATGTCAGACAAAATGATGTGGCAAGTTGAGATTTTTTATTATTTTGATATCTGGTTGTGTGGAGCCCCTACCTTTGTTTTTTGCTGTGCGCTGCCATCAGGAGACAAGTCTTATCATTTTGAACTGTCAAAGGCTGTGAATTCATGTTTTGTTTATGTTCAATGTCATATTCTGTACCAGATGTGTTTAATTTTTTATTTTTTTTTTTTTTAAGAAATTTGGTGTCCATGATGGCACCAACATAGTATTGACCAATGTTGGTCATGTTTTAAAATATAGTAATTTGACAAGGAAAACTGGGCCGATATAGAAAATTGTTTTTTTCTCCATCTTGTTATTGTTTGTGTTTCTGAAGGGAGATGGGGATTGTAATGTGGTATTTGTTTGATAATGTGACGGTACCAGTAAAAAAAAAACTGTGGGGTGTTTAACAAAGAGAGTCAGTGGAGGGGTTGTTTTTTTCCACTAAGTAGAAGGTGTAGGAAAATCTACTCTATTTATAATATCACAAACTATTTGTTACATCATTATACCATATTTTATCTCTTCTAGGTTGCCATAATCCGTGTGTAATCACTATTTTCAGCGGCTGATGAAGACTATGCTTTAATAAATAAAAAGGCAAAATCAGAAAATTAAATTATCAAATAAATTAAAATAATTTTTTAGTCTTGGCGTTTAAGACACTGGTTTAAGACATCACCTCGATTATAGTCTTATAGTTAAGTAAAACTTTTGTGTGAGCAGGGCTTTTGATAGTAAAAATGAAATTGTCAACAAAAAAAGTAAATTTCTGTGCAATTTAGATGTGATCATACTAATACGCTAAAATAACTTTGAATTAAATACAATTTAACAGTATTCAACTTTATCGTAATTTTCCAAAATGTGTGAAATTCACTTTTCCAGTCTTTTGTTTTGTGTGAGATCTTAATATTTACTCTTTCAAACCAGAGATTCAACCATAAGCCAAGACACGGCCCGATGCTTTGCACATTTACTTCCAGATTAGCACATATTAATACAGGCAGCAGATGCTGGTATTCTCTACATGAAGGTATGGTGCTAATAATAAGCAGAGATTAGACAGACATCAGCGGGAACTGCTAGTCACTGGGAATCCTTAAACCTTTAGCACTGGGCCATGCAAGTCAGTTTGTCTTTTGAATTCTTTGTAGGAGCTCATCTTCTCTGACTTTTATATTCCCTGAAATAAAACATCACTGGCTTGTGCCCCGTGGCCTCACGTCACATAAAAACCCCCAACACTATTAATCTGTGCAAAATTCTTATGCAGTCCTTCATGGGCATACTTGCACAAAATGGTTGCCTTGTGCCCATCATAATTTTTAGCTTTGGAACTGCAATACTAAGAGCTCGTAATGCAAATCGATTATTAAAAAAATGCGTGTTGGTGCTGTGACCTGGAACATTTCCCCCTGACCTTAGGTTAATGACACTTTTATTTTATTATGGACATTACTAAAGTGTGTTTCAAGGTGCAAAATCATGCAGTTTATTAAAATTCCATTTGTTGACCTTTAGAATGTCGCTTCAGGCGATTTCATCCACTTTACAACCTCTATAGCCTATTAATTTGTTAACTTCCAGTAACATTAAGGGAATTATTTGTTATTGTTAAAATTCAAGCTCAATCTTTAAAGCAAATTCAGAGTGCTGGAGAAATGGGTCAATGCAATGAATCTAGAATGGGTTAAAAACTGAAATCAGACCAAAACAGGTGAAGTCTTTGGGTTTTTCCAAGGAAGAGAAACTTCATAAGTGGCTCCAGAAGTTTGTAATGAATCTTAAATGAACTGAGCTGCTAACAATTGCCTATTTACCTGCCAAGTGGTGGTGCAGAAGGAGTCAATCAAAAGAATCATTATTATCAGATGATTGTTGGATCAACCAATATGTGAACTCCATTTATACATCTTGGACTTTTTTTTAAAATGTATGTATGTTGGTATGTTGGTTTTGTAGTCACTGGTTCCAATTAGATTCTGCTCTAAGTGTCAGCCTCCGTCCACCATTTTTAACAGCAATATTTTTTGCCATATTGTCTACCTGCTCCTCTCCAACCAAAAAGAGGCTTGCTGTTTCTGTGTCATCATTTTATACTTTGTAGACTGACTTAACACTGTAATGTAGGGATGTGCCGATCAGGTTTTTTTCTGCCGATACCGATACTGATCACCCCTGAGGGATGATCGGCGATACCGATCACCGATACCGATCACCGATACGATCACATAATTGTTATTTATTTATTTTTATCATAAACACTACTGTTACATTATGTGGAAAAAGGAACCATGAATTCACCTTAATTTAGACAAAAACTTGTTTTTAATAACTTTTTCC
>CAEGAF010040461.1:0-104538 GCA_903067075.1 Micropoecilia bifurca | reverse complement strand
GTGTGTGTGTGTGTGTGTGTGTGTGTGTGTTTCTCTGTGTGTGTGTGTGTGTGTGTGTGTGTGTCTGTGTGTGTGTTTCTCTCTCTGCGTGTGTGTGTGTGTTTGTGTGTTTCTCTGTGTGTGTGTGTGTGTTTCTCTGTGTGTGTGTGTGTGTGTTGCTCTGTGTGTGTGTGTGTTTCTCTGTGTGTGTGTGTGTGTGTGTGTGTGTGTGTTTCCAGGCGCCGTCGCCCTCCAGATCAGCTGCTTCGCTGAAGCTGAGCGGATCTACATGTTGGCTAAAGACACGACCATCAGCAACAAGACGCTGACATCACTGATCATACCTGAGATCCAGGTGAGTCACTGAACTGGTTCCACTGGAAACCAGTTCAGATCCAGACTGGCAGCTCCCAGTCGGCGGCCATCTTTATTCAGTTTGTTTATGGAGTAAAACCCAATTTTTCTCCATAAATGTTGAATTTGATTCGATCACAGATTCAGATCTGAACATCTGTTTTATAGATCTATGACACATAGAGTGAAACACCTCCATCATTTATTTATTTCAGTTCTGATGGTTCTGGTGGCTCACAGAGAATAAAAACCCAACATTCAGAACCTCAGAATTTTCCATCACATCAATAAAAAAATTATATTTTAGCCGGACATCAGGACAGTTTCTCCACTATGATTGGTTCTTTCTGTCCTCTGACTGGCTGGTTCCTCCTGGTTCTGGTTCTGACCGGCTGGTTCTGGTTCTGGTTGCAGGTCCAGAAGCTGCTGGACGCCGTCTGCCCCCTGCTGGTGTTCGTGAACCCGAGGAGCGGCGGCCTGAAGGGCCGAGATCTGCTGCTCAGCTTCCGGAAGCTCCTCAACCCCCACCAGGTGTTTGACGTCACCAACGGAGGCCCACTGGCAGGGTGAGGTCCCGGTCCTGGTCCTGGTCCTGGTTCTGGTCCCGGTCCTGGTCCTGGTCCTGGTTCTGGTTCTGGTCCCGGTCCTGGTCCTGGTCCTGGTTCTGGTCCCGGTCCTGGTCTTGGTCCTGGTCCTGGTCCTGGTCCCGGTCCTGAGTCTGGTCCTGGTTCTGGTCCTGGTTCTGGTTCTGGTCCCGGTCCTGGTCCCGGTCCTGGTCCCGGTCCTGGTCCTGGTTCTGGTCCCGGTCCCGGTCCCGGTCCTGGTCCCGGTCCTCCTGCCGGTGTGACGGTAGACCCTGTCCCTGTGCTGCAGCCTCCACGCCTTCAGGGCGGTTCCCCGGTTCCGGGTCCTGGTCTGCGGCGGCGACGGCTCGGTGGGTTGGGTTCTGGGGGTTCTGGAGGCCGTGAGGCACCGGCTGCTCTGCCGCGAGCCGCCGGTCGGCATCGTCCCCCTGGGAACAGGTGAGGCCCGGCGGATCCTCCCGGCGGATCCTCCCGGCGGATCCTCCCGGCGGATCCTCCCGGCGGATCCTCCCGGGTTCCGGCACCGTCTGACGCCCGGCTCCTGCGCTCTGATTGGCCAGGGAACGACCTGGCCCGCGTCCTGCGCTGGGGGCCCGGCTACGGCGGCGACGACCCCCAGCACATCCTGGCGTCGGTGGACGAGGCGGACGAGGTCCAGATGGACCGTTGGACCATCCTGCTGGACGCGCAGGACGTGTCGGAGGACGGGAAGGACGGCGGCGTCCTGGAGCCGCCCAAGGTCAGAGACAGGATGGCAGCTAGAACCAGACCGGGGGTGGAGAAAGTACTCACAAAATGTACTTAAGTACAGTAACAGAGTACTTGTACTTTGCCACTTCCCACCACTACTTAGCACAGACGTTTTCTGCTTTTCTAAAAAAAAAATATAAATAAAAAAATGGCCGCCTTTGTTGTCAAGGAGAATTTATTATTGCACAAAATTTAGCTGTCAAAAGTATTTATCTCAGATTAAAACGTTTGGTGTCAAAACATAATAAGACCCAAAGAAATCATATTTACTAATACTTTATCATTTTTAAAGATGGCCGCCAAAATTAATTTTTTCACTAAAATTCGTGTTATTTTGAACCATAGAAATAATTTACATTCTCTTGGTATGGCATTTCCTTTTTCAAAATGGCTGCCATGGTTCTAATGAAGAATAAATTTATTAAAATTGGCTGTAGTTGTTTCCAGTGATGACGCTAAACACATAAAAACATTGCTAAGTGCTAATCCTAAGCTACTAAATTAGCTAAATTAGCTAGTGCTAACCATTAATTCATCGCTCAGACGCTAACAGTAAAATCCTGTTTTTCATTCTGCTGGATGTTATTATAGTAAAGTTTTATGAACATGACGAGACAAAATGGCGGCCATCTTAAAAAACTGAACTTCAAGTGGCTGATGGGAAGGATGAGAACCTGAGGCGTTAGCATGCTAATGCTAACAGCTGTACCAGGATGTCTTTTAGCAGCTGGTTCATAGCTTGAGGCGTTAGCATGCTAACACTAATGGCTGTACCAGGATGTCTTTTAGCAGCTGGTTCATAGCTTGAGGCGTTAGCATGCTAACACTAACGGCTGTACCAGGATGTCTTTTAGCAGCTGGTTCATAGCTTGAGGCGTTAGCATGCTAACACTAATGGCTGTACCAGGANGTACCAGGATGTCTTTTAGCAGCTGGTTCATAGCTTGAGGCGTTAGCATGCTAACACTAACGGCTGTACCAGGATGTGTTTTAGCAGCTGGTTCACAGCCTGAGTCGTTAGCATTAGCATGCTAACGGCTGTTCCAGGATGTGTTTTAGCAGCTGGTTTCTCCTCTCAGATTGTCCAGATGAACAACTACTTCGGCCTCGGCATCGACGCCGAGCTCAGCCTGGACTTCCATCTGGCCCGGGAGGGAGAACCTGACAAGTTCACCAGCAGGTAGCGTGGAGGAGCCGACCCGCCGACCCGTCTCGGAGACGGACCCGACCCTCGGAGACGGACCCGACCCTCGGAGACGGACCCGACCCTCGGAGACGGACCCGACCCGCCGACCCGTCTCAGAGACGGACCCGACCCTCGGAGACGGACCCGACCCTCGGAGACGGACCCGACTCGTCTCGGAGGCTGCGTTCACACTGCAGCCTGAAGTGACTCAATTCCGATTTTTTTGGCAATTCCGATTTTTTTTGCCGGGCCGTTCACACTGCCAGTAAATGCGACCTGCATGTGATCTGCAGTGTAAACGGGCAAACAACCTGAAAGTGTCCCGCATGCGCACTAGAGGGCGCAATAGCATCAGTGTTCTGCCAACTGCCATAAAAAGAAGAAGAGCTCAGTGTTTGAGGAAGTAAACATGGAGGCTAACGGTGGAGCTTAGCTACATATTTGAAGNAGAAGAGCTCAGTGTTTGCGGAAGTAAACATGGAGGCTAACGGTGGAGCTTAGCTTATATATTTGAAGTTGTTGCCCAAGCGGAGCAACATATTAACAACTTAATCCTCATATAGTCGTCATGGTTGATGTTTTTCTTCCTATCAGGACCAGAATAGTGAGATTTGTTGAGAATCAGTGACGTTCAGTTCGGATGAATGAGACCTGGACGTTATGGTCGCATTTGAATCGGATACGTATCGGATATGGGTCACATTCTAAAAGAATCCGACCTGTGCTGTTCACACTGCCATGAAAAGATCGGATACAGGTCGCATTACGTCAAAAAAATCGGAATTGAGTCACTTCAGGCTGCAGTGTGAACACACCCATAGTCTAATAATAAAGTTATTTTTTAAAGAAATTATGTTGCAGGTTGCACATGGAGGCTTGGATCACATCCACATTCCCTAATATTTTGAATATGAACTTTTTTTTCTTCTTGAATATCATCCTCAGTGATATTCAGGTGTAAAAGCTTTCAGAAACTCTGTGGTTTCTAATTACTTTGAAAATGTTAGAAAAAAAGTTATATCTAAGATCACTTTTGATGGAAACCAGAGAAGGTTTTTGTCACATTTTCTACAATGGGAAAGTTTTGTTCAAAACGTTGCCAGTAAAACATGTTTAAGTACTGCAATAGAAAATTTCATTGTCAACCTTATTTCATCTTAGCTTTATTCTTTATTTCATTTTAACCAAAGTTTGGATTGATAATATTATGTATATGAATGTTTTTTATTGTTCTGTTACTGATAAAGAAAACCTAGAAGTTTCTGTTAGAAATGATACTTCAAAGTTCTCATCTAAAGGGACATTTTTCTTTCAAACTCAGACAAAAATATCAGTTTTAAACTAGATTACAGAGTATACCAGTGAAGGCCTCTAATTCAGATTAGAAAAGTCAAAGCAAATAGGAGACTAATTAGGACATTGTGGGGTTCAGTGTTTTGTCAGCTGGTTTAAACCTTCAGATTATGATTGAAAGATTGTTCTTCCCATTACAACACTGACATTCCTTCACTGTCACAATCCTTTGTATGATGTATATACAGTCACAGTCACCATGAATATTTGGAATAATTACTGTATGTCTGGATGATTTCCTTGCACAAATTACTGCACATTTGATTGTGTTTATGTTGGCCAAAATTGCATAGTTTCCTTCTTAAAGGCACAATTTTTCAAATTAGCGACTAGCTGGTCCAGTGAAACACCAAATTATGCGAGATTCGCCTCCGCATTCTTATAGCAGAACACCCTGTCAGTGTTGTTCTGTACCTAAATACAAAACCGACATAATGGAAACTGTCAATAAGTCAAAAATTATATTGATGTCATGTAAACCTGAATGAAATCCAGATGGTTCTTAGTCAGATTTTGAATGAAAAGAAAAAAAACTATGGAGGACCAAAACCTAATTTCTAATAATATAAATTTCATAATTTATATTATGTCAGATATATATTTATTATTTTATTTCTTAGTATGTCAGATATATTCTTTTATTTATATATGTCGAAAATGTATATATTATTTTATTTATATTTTTATTATTTTATTTATTATGTTGGTTTTGGTCCTCCATAACAGAGAAATGTTTACTTTGACAGACAAACTGAAGACGGAATCATTAATAATCACAACAACAAAGAATCTGCTCAAATTCAGCCACCGTGGGACAACAAATGGCAACACGTAGCTAACTAGTGGCAGAGCGAGGCAGTCGGACATATGTTCTCTTTGTGTGTTTTGTTTGTGTTTGAGCGTGGGGAGGGGAAGCAGCAGGTGTGCCCAGCTGTGTGTCTGAAGAGAGGACATCAACGCCTCTGGGAGTCAGAGGAAAGTTTGGCTCCTCGGATTCTCTGCTAGCTGAGATGAGCTAAAACCTGATCCATAAAAATGGATTTGGCAAATAATTGCCATGAAATTGAGATTAATTTAATTGAGATGAAACGTCTCATTGCAATCGAGGCCGTTTGTTTCTTGGACGTCACTAGCATCGGGATAAAAGACTTTACAGAAGCTGAAAAAGATTGAAGAAATGAGTGGCAAAGAGATGCTTATTAATAAAATGTAATTTGATTTTATTTGTTATTGTCTTTCCAGAAAAACTCACAGTCAGGACCTTTTGGATTCAAATAGAAAAAGCAGAGCTGCAGCCTCAGGCACCTGTCTACCCACGTCCAATGTGTTTATTTGATTTTTGTTATTTTGACAGGCTGTACTAAAATGTGAAATTATAGTACAGCTGTGAATATTACTCTACTTAAACCCTTTTGAGATTTATTCATTTCATTTAATCCATTCGTTCAGTTTTATGTGATGGCTAAACTAAATTATATGCAAAAATTTTTTTTTATTTGTTTCAGTGGCAATCAAGACGGACAGCTCCTATGTGTGCACGACACATGCAGCCTTCAAACTGTAAAATGTGATAAGAGGAGAAGAGAAGTGTTACGTTCCAACTTTCCTCCAAACCATTAACCTTTGTAAATTATAAAATTATCATTCTGAAAAAATATTAACGCCGAAAAACTAAAACGTGACGAGGACTCGACTTAATCCCTGGGTCCCTGCGAGTTTTAAAAGACAAGGCTGTGGTTAACCCTCTGATAAGGGAGAGTGAACTAAACTAAAACTTTACTTCCTGTTTTCTTCCTTTTGTAATTTTTTTATTGTAAACACAAGTTAAGCCACTCACTGCTGCAACAAAAGCTGTTGATGTGAGGATGTGTCTGCAGGCTGATTCTTTTACTGGAGCAACAATGTACAAACAATCATCGGCCACTACTTAGCGCGCGCACACAAAATGGCCTCTACGACAGCAGCGCAAAACCCTGAGAGCTTTCTCAAGCAGCAACAAGCCCTCTCGATCCCCTGCCCTGCTGTATTGACCCAGGTAATGGAGATAATGGATGTTATTCGCATCGAGAGAAAGATCAAACAGGGAAAGGAAACGCTTTGTTTCAACAATTCTTGGTCCCAAGTGCACAGCCATTATTCTGGTTTAGCAGGGAAGTGATGCGCTGCACCCAAACACCAGCTGCACAGATATCACTTAAAAACAAAGCATTTGTGAATCTCTCTCTTGGTCTCTGCCTGGCGTTGGGAGGGAACACTGCAGAATTAAGACCATGATCTCACTGTAACGCTTTGGAGCCAACATTTGATGCAAACTTAGCCGAGGAGCAACAGCTGAGCCCACATGGCCACGCGGCGCCACGGATAACCTGGAATCCTGAGACCTTTTCCAGAGACAAACGCTCCCGGAAGGTCAAACGAGACAATAGCGTCGAGCAGCATTGTCTTTAAGTTCAGTTTTAAACATCTGAATTATTTATGGGACATCCTGAAACACACTGGGACTTGCAGAGAAGTCTGAAAGTCACTCACATCAAATTCTCTCTTTTATTTCGCTTTTCCTAAAGAAAATAGAGTCGATTCGTTCTCAGTTTTGAGTTTAAATCATATAACATTTATCTGGTTTTCAGTTAAAGTAAGACAGCTGTGTTTTAGTTAAAGTTAAAATGTTTCATATTTTTCTCTTTAAGCAGCCAGACTTAATGTTTTCTCTGAATGTGGGTCATTTTAGTATCAATTTCCAGGGATTTTCTACTCATTGCCTGATCATTTGCAGTTGTTTGTTGATTAAGTCTCCAAGGTCAAACTAATAAACCAAATAGGGGTTAAAAGGCTCCTGTGAGCTCAAGCAGTGAATCTTAGCAAACTCCTTAAAGAAACACATTTGAAGTGTTTCCTTGATGCATAAATAGAGTAATTTGTTAATTTCCTTTAGATTTTAATCAACTATCTCAATCCTAGAACATTTTGTCTCTGTTGTGTGATGAAGCCATTTAAAAACATGAAATCAGTTTGTCATAACTGGATCTGGTTGATCAGATCTCAAAGTAAACAGAACTAAATTAACAAGGAAAAGCTTGGTCGGCACATCTTGTAATGGAAGCGAGAAACAGTTCTTGAGCTTCATTACAATTTTAGAGTTACATATTGAAGTATTTAAGTATCAATGCAGTTGCAGTTTCAAGGAGGGCGTATTTGGGGTGCTGTAGAAGAAGCTGTTCTCAAAGGAAACAGTCTTTTACATGAAAACCAAGCTCAGAAATCCCAAACATTTTCCAAACAAGAACCACTTTCCGCTGCTTCCAGATGACTCTCAAACTCTGTCCGCTGTTTCCTTTCCAGGAGTCACCAGAGGTCTGGATAATGTTTCACTAATCCCAACAAGCGTAAACTCACAAAGACAACTTTGGACAACTCCAGATTCATAACATGATGTGATGGCCTACATCAAACAAATGCTGCGTTTGCACAGACACACAAACACAACATGAAATGCTCCAGACTTTTACTTTAGTAGCAGGACACACTTTCCGCACACACAGGGGTTTGGTTTTGTGGTAGTTTTTAAATTTGTTGGTTGAAAAAGGCTTGAGAAATACATGGATTAGATTTACATGGCGCTCCCAAAGTTATGTCACACATCGTAGTTTCTGTAAACACAAACTATGCTCACAAATCCTCCGAAGAGACAAGAAATGGTCTAATGTGACTGCAGAAGTGTGCCAGAAGAGAAGTTTGAATTTAGCGACTTTAATTTCAAAGGAATTCGGATCTGCTGATGTCGGGCCAGATTACCGAGCTGCAATGTTTCTATGCTGTAGTCGTGACGCAACAAAGGCATTTATTGTGCCTGATCAGCTCTCTTCTTCTACTGGGCTCATGAAACTGAGGCACAGCGCCACTTTTTTTTTTCCAGCTTGCAGCGATGACCTTTAAACCGTTTGGGTCTAATGTGGAGGCTCTTTAGCCTGACTTGATGAGCTGATGTCACAGGAAGTTAACTCATTACTTATCAGCGATTAGAGTTGAAGTCTAACAGCTTCGGCCCTGATGAAAGGTTGCATTTTTTGGCAGGGACACACTCATGTTAAGACTGCAGTATCAGGAGAAGAGTGTGTGTGCGTGTGGGTGCGTGTATTTGCGTGTATGTGTGTATGTTTTTAATCAGACCAAGTCTTTACTTACATCCTTTTGAGATTTATTAGTCCGGATTTCCCTTTTTAAAAGATAAAAGATACTAAATTACTGCACTATATTATTTTTTTTTACAATTTTGTACAATACAACTGAAAACTTTAATGCATTTTTTTGAAGAAAAATAAGTCTTATTCTACTTATTTTCTGGCAAACATTTCTACTGTCCCTGTCACTTTGACACCTTTCACTCAAAGTGCCTTCATTGGCTGATGAAACAGAATTCATCCATCGTTTATTCTCAGCATGGATCTGTCTTATGGCCTCAGTTTCTTATGTAAGTGAGCAAGCAGCATCATAAAGACAAACAAACGCAGAACTAGAACTTCAAACGTCCTTCGAATAGCCGCAGAAATAGAGAGGTTCAAGCTGGAAGAGTTGCCAGTAACTCTGGAGGAGCTGCAGAGTTCCTCGGCTCTGGTGTCTACCCCTAGCAGGTTGTTTGGCAAGAGGCAGGGAACAACCTGAAACAGCTAATTACCCGTTTACCACCAGACAAGCAACCACGCACGCAAACCTCGGGGCAATCAGAGCGAACAATTAACCTAACAGTCATGTTTTGGGGAGGAACCAAAGGGCCTGTGGAGAAATGGCACATAAACTAAGAAAACATGCAAACAGGAAGACTCCTGCAGGCCAGGACCTTCTCACTGCAAACCAGCTTTATCGCTGTGCACTGTGGTGGTTTTAACTAGGATTGATTCAGGGCATCTTAGATTTTATTTGTGAAACATTTTTTAAGATTTGCTCAAAAATATATATCCTTCATTCTCAGAACTATAGATATTTTGCTGGTCTGCCACATATAATCTGGATAACACACTTCATTTAACACAATGAAGTGTGTTAAACACTTCATTTGTGTTTAACAAATCATTTAGTGATTTTTTTTCTCTTTCTTTTCATAAAATTCAGCAAAGGGGAAAAAAGGGAAAAACATTCCAAATGTGCTTACAGCTTCACACTCTGTATTTGCAGTCACATGAGATCACAAAACTGATTAGGATGACAGAATGAATGGCTGCGTGGATTTATGCATTTGTGATGAATGACTTCAGGATGCCAGAAAGTCACCAAAGGACAAGACCAGGAAGTGGGCCTGCTAACGGGAGCGAGAACATGAAGAGATCACAGACAATAGCCTGAACTCAAACCGAGGTTCAGCACAATACATCAAGAAGGAGGAGGAGGAAGGTTTGTGGGGTTGGTGACAAACAGGGATATGGAAAAGGTAACGGCGTGAGGAGCGTCAAAGGGGAAGACAGGAAGGCCTGCGCTGTTTGAAGAAAGAACCAACAGTAAATCTTGTGGTTAAGAATGTATAAAATTATAAACATCTCAAGACTTTCTATTAAAAGAAAAGGCGCTGCACTCCTACACATGAGAGCAGATTTCACAGTGTGTCAAGCCCCCCCCCCCCCCCCCTCTCTCTCTCTCTCTGAGCCTGAGCAGCGCCACATAAAGTTTAGACGTGGGTTTCAGAGTGGAAGGAACATAGTGGAGCTATTCTGTGCTGCCCGGGAAGCCTGGAGCCACTTGATCACTGCTGGGACAGTGACAGAGAGCAGACAGAGATCTCCCTCATTCTGCACCTCTGCAGGCGCTGCTGCTGCTGCTGCTAATGCTGCCGGCTAAAAATACACGCAGTCCAGCAGAACTTCAGATAGGAAGCAACAGATAGTATGGAAACTTGATCAGTATTGCAGAGCAGCTTCCCAACTTCACATGCAACAAGTGAACAAGTTGGACTCTTGTTCATGTCATCCATTGGACGATATAATGATATATAATCATGATGATATATATAAGCAGCAGAATTGTATCAACATGACTTCTGTGCAAAAGGAATGCATTGAAATTAACAGGAAAATTTGTTCACTTCAATCTGGAATAAAAGAGCGTAAAGGATTACTGAGATTGTGGATGAAATAATTAAAGTTAAACAAGAACAGGAGTAGAACAGAAAAGTTGTTCTTGTAGATAAACAGTTTCCTTTAGTGCCTAAGATGATAGTAACAGAGTTCGTCTTAACTTCATCACAAATCATGCTCGAATGTGACAAATGCTCTTCTTGCTTTCTTTCACTTTGCGGCGTGTCTGTGTAGAAATCCTGCAAGGCAGTCCTGACTGAAGCAGCCCAGTGCTTCCTGAAACCCAGCAGCAGCGACTCACTCACCTCCCCAGGTGTGAAGGAGGCACAGCAGGCCCAGCAGCAGAGGAGAGGCAGCGTCCCGTACGGCCATGGCGGTCGGTCGGAGGCAGAGATGTGTGTGCTGAGGTGTGTTTAGAGGAAGTCTGCTCCTCACTTGGTGAACTGCTTCAATACACACAGCAGAGAGAAAGAGAGAGAGAGAGAGAGAGAGAGAGAGAGAGAGAGAGAGGAGCAGCGTGAGGAGGCAGATGATGCAGAGAGAGGGAGGGAGACAGGAACATAGTTCCCCCACTGCAAAAGGAAAGGGGTGAAGCCTCTCAGACACTCTGACAGGCTCATCCACTGCTGCACCACCTCTGATGTTCCTTTGTAACTCTCCTGTAGCTGCACTGTGTCTACTTTCTAGAGATAATTAAACCGACTCATGCTTTTATCCCAGTGCTTATCGAGCAGGCAAGCTAGATATCTTTTGCAGCGGAGAGAAAGAAGGAGGAACAAATAGGGCAGAGAGAGGGCAAGACAAGCAGAGAGGAGGGCGGGTGCCTGAGAGGAAAAGCAAATGATGCGAGCAAGTTGCTGCCTGATTTGCCACACCTTTGTTGTTTCTGAAAAATAAACATTTCCTTAATGAAAGGGCAAAATCTTGGTTATCTTTCTTTACTTTCACCAACAGGAAACCTCAGTCCTGCTGAGAGGGGGGAAGCCTCTGGAGGTCATGATGTGTGGGAGTGGTGGTCAATCATTAAAACACTCAGGACCAGGTCTTTGATTTTGAATTGCATGTAATCATTGACTGGCTGAGCTTGGATTTGTTGCATCGCCTGCTGGCGAGGAAGCACCTGGGGAAGGTGTGCCAATCACTTGGCACAATAGAAAGGTTAAAATAAGACCCTATGCAAATTTAGGGTTGAAAAGAAAATAAACCCTGGATAAAAACAGAGCATGTGATGACTTGAAACTGGGGCAGTGGTTCACCTTCCAGGAGGAAAACAACCATAAACCTGGAAGACAATAGTTTAAATCAAAATGCATTACAGCCAAGTCAAAGTCCAGATGTTGATGTAACCAAGTCAGGTTTGTAAGGCCACCTGAGAAACCTGGCCTTTTATTACTGTGTATTTAAATATCTGTCGATGTGTCATTGAAATGAATTAAACATCCCATAATTTCTGAAAACTTTGCGCTCTTTCACAGCTAACTGCTTCTACGTAATTTCAAATATCATTCAGACTTTAAAATGTAGTCATACCCGTCAAATACTTCTGCTTATTTAATCTTTTTTCTGTCTTTTACAGATTTTCCCTTCAGAATTTCACCAATAAAAAAAAACAATCCTAATTCCAATCTTTCTTTCCAGGTTATGTTTGTTATTACACATTGATTTAATATTAATTAAATATAACCAGGGCTGCACAAACAACCTCAGGGGGATGATTTTGAGAGAACAGCCACTCAGATCAGGACATCATATCAAGCTTTTCTGTAGGATTATTATTTTTGTCAACAGTTATTAGTTTTCCAGTCTGCTCAGCCCCTCTTCATACTTTTATTTATTTACTTTATATAATTGGTTTGATTCTGAATATGGAAGTTGTGAGTGTTATTGTACTTCTTGTACCGCATGTGTCAAACTCGAGGCTCGTGGGCCACATCTGACCCGCCGTAGCTTTTTATTTGGCCCCTCTGAATCTGAATTACATCAATAAGTCCCTCCATTTTCTCATAAATCTGCTAAATTCACACAACTTCTCCAAATATCCAAATTTTTTTCTGATTTTACTGCAACCTATTTCAAAATTGGTCAAAAACATTGAGTATAAGTGACAGCTGCCTCTTCGATGTCAAGTTATAGTCCGTAATTGATACGAGTAAGAGAAAGTCACATTTAAAATCATACATTAGCAAAAATATTGCAAAAATTCCTAACAAACATCTGTAAATTGATGTTTCTCTAAATGAAAATTAGTTTGATACACCCTGACCTCAGATATTTTGGACTTAACCCATCTTGGTGACATAAAACAGATTGTTGTGCAAGTCCTCAAAATGTTTCCACAGTCCTTAATTTTTTTAATTTAACCATTAACTTCAAGGTAAATTTACTATGATTGTATTGATTTGTGATGAAGAGCGAAAGCAAAAGCTGTAGAATCAGTATACACAGAGTGAAATTTTACAAGCTTTTCTTTCTTGGTATTTCTGATGATTTTGATGATATTTTAATTTTCTTGGACAATGAATTTTAGTTTTTATGATCAATAAAAATTCAAATAAATAAATAAATAAAAGTTTGAAAAATTTGCATGTAATGAATCTAAAATGACCATTTCACGTTTTGAGATGACTGGCAAGAAATTTAGCACTTTTGCAAAAATATTCTAATCTTTTGTGACGTACTACCATATAATCAAATCTCAGTATTTCAGCTAAAACAAAAGTAAAACTCATATTTTCAATAAACTGACATATGTCAGTACAACTTATTTCTATTCTTTTTAATCAGCATGGCTTACAGATTCATGTAATGTAAAATGCAAAATGCATTGTTAGAAAATTTGATCATTACATAAAATGAATAAAAAAGATTTTACAACATAAGTTAAAGAAAAAGGTTGCATCATTCAAACAAAAACATATTTTTAGAGAACATAAACGTCTTTCCAACAAATGTTTATTGCTCCTAAAAGAACCACAAGGTAAAATACAGATTGGTGAAAACTACATTTCCTCCTTGGTAGGGAAAGTTGTTATAGTTTGCAATCCACTGAGGAAAACTCAGAGTTCCTAAAATTGCCACATTGTTTTGTTCTGCCACCTAATCTGTAAATGAAGACAGAGTCTTTAAAACAGCAGCTGGGTGTGGCTGAAGGAGAGTAAATAATCAGACATAAGGGGGGATTTTTTTTCCACTCAAAATTCCACATGAGCAAATTTGAAGAATGTCCCCTTTTTAACCTTTTTAAATATGACATCCTGGACAGGACTTTTGGGAATACCCAAGGACCGCTGGGTTTGGGAATGAGGCAGAGGAAACACGCGCTGTCCACTCCCCCACAACGTTCCCAAGGACCGCAGAGCTGTGAGCCATGGACAGTGTCACTCGTAAACCTACGAACTCACAAAAGGGAAAACATTCATGTGCTTTCCAGACCAATATCTAGTTTGTGTTAATAATTAAATAAACAAATTCAAGTTGTGATTTATGAACACTGTTCATGTTTAGGTTTAACTCTGTGAACTTTTGCGTATAAATGGGAATTATTTGGGATTAAACACTTGGTCTGTTCACTTTTTGAACCAATGCAATTAATTGTTAAAAACAAGCTAAAAGCACAAAACATGAACAAGGAAACATTGAGTCTGGTTGGGTTTGGATGGTTCAGCATAACTGAATGCCTTTTTTGTGCTGAAGTACATTGTTCCTATAGGAACAATTTTTTTCCAACAACTTCAATAACATACAATTCTCTAAAGAGGGAGGAACCAAGAAAAGACATGAAGAAACCACACTGACAAATCTAACTTTTGTGGTTCATGGTGAACCTTTGCCTCTATATGCTAGATTATATGAAGGATTTGAGGCATAATCCATCGTAGACATAAACACACTTATTAAAGCATCAAATAAAGGCAAGATTAAATTCTTAAAAGTCAAGTTCTATCTTACCTTTTTATTTACTGCTGAAGATAAATAATCCAGCAGAACAATATTTGTTTTGAAACATTAACCTAATCACATGTCCCTGAATATTTAAGCATTTTTATTTTGTATTAGAAAATACCACTAGCTGTGTTACTGCTGTATTAAAATCAATCTATATGTACAATTACACTCTGAGTCTGGTGAAGAACTAGATAGTTTTATACTCACAGCTTTGTGAGTATATATGTTTAGTTTTATACTCACAGCTTTGTGAGTATAAAACTAAGATTTTTGTATTTTATATGTGTTAATTAAATGAGAGCGGTCCCAGAGCCAATCCCTGTGGAGCTGCATTAAAATACCTAGAATAATTATTTGTACTTTCATAAACAAAACATTTGAACATTATCAAACCAGCTGACATTAACAGCAACCTCAGCTTTTTGCTTTAGCATACATATGAGCAACTTTTTTGTAACCAGACTGAAAACCTGAAAATAATTCATTTGAATAACAAAAACAAAAACAAGATCTAGGTCATTGTTTCTAATGGTGGTTTGTTAATGCTGTTATAGGGCCTACGTCAAAAATAAAATGTGTAAATTAACACTTGTCTCTGCTCCTGACCCTGGCCCTCCTGAAACGTCAACTCCTGATTTCAGCATCCCTACTGCTCCTCGGAGAATGATGATAAATCTTCTTGTTTATCTCACCGGAGTTCACAGCGCTGCGCTCACAGTCTAAGGAAGGACTGAAGGAAGGAAGGGGAGGAAAAGAAGTCATTCTTTCCAAACCACTCAGCCCAGACCCAAGAGCAACTTGTTTTGGGGGTCCAGGATGAGAGACAGCCATTGTACCAGTCGCTCCAGTAGACATGGGGGCTTTGAGAGGGCACCAGTTGATTGAGGGAGGAGTGGGAGAGAAATCTGAATTTCTGCTAAACTCCGTCACCACAGCGGGGAGTGGGACAAAGAGACACTGTGACAACCGCAGCGGCAGAGAATTTCGCATTGCCTCTCCATGGTGATTACATGTTGTAATGGCATTAATCACAATAAATTAACTCACTGATGTGTTTCTCCCATGTGGCATTCTGAGTATAGCTTGGCATTAAACAGAACATAAAATGACAACACACGAGATTAAATACTTTAGTTTGGAAAAAAGACAAGATAAATGTGAAGCTATCGGCATGTTGGAGATTCAAACCCTTTCCATGGATGAAGTTTTTTTTCTTCTAATAGTTCAGATGTGAATAAATAAAATAAGAGTAATTCCAGAACCGATCCCTGTGGGACACCTTTGTCTATGTTGAAGCTGCAATATGTAACTTTTTGAAAGCATTTTATTTTATTTTTTACATATGTGTTTAAACTGTCACTATGGTATGAGACAGATAATCTCTGAAAAAATCAAGCTCTTCTGTCTTCTCCCAGACTGGTTACCATGGCCACCGATCACAGCTGTACGCGGTTTTCCAGTAACAGTAAGTTGTTTCACCACCATTAGCACACTGAACTGGGAATACACGAGGATGATTGGCAGCGCTAAGACCTTCCTCCTGGCTGTGATTGATTGTTTCTGGTCAAGAGCCTTGTATTTCTTCAGACACCAATAATACCTCAGGAAGGCGGTGAAGGAGACCAATCCTTTAACACATTATTTTTTTTCACAAAAGTTTCATACTGTAGCTTTATGAATATGACAGAAATATAACATTACAAACAACACAATAAAAACATATTTATTTCTATAATCTCCAAAGCATCTGAAACATACCTACTAATCATGTTTCAGTTCAGAAAAATAAACAACATTGTCATCGGTTCTAACAAGAGGTCACACTGGCTTTTGTCTCAAGAAATTAAGAAATTTACAAAGATGTCAGAGGTTTGTGAGTGACAACAAGACACTTCAAACAAATGTTTTTAATAAAATAACTTGCCACTGCTTTGCAGATGCTGTGTTATGCGTCATGGAGCAGGAAGCTGCTGCTGCCGCCTGCAAACTGTTGAACATCCTGCAGATGCACAAACAAAGCATGAAGAAGGCAGGAATGTCACACTGCTGGACCCCCGACATTCTTAGTCCTCTCCTCTCTGAAGTTAAGGAAGCCATCACCGCTGCCTTAACTTCACCTTTTACTCTCTGTCTTCTTTCAGTCACTGCTTCTGAGTGCGCAGGAGAGATGGGGAAATTTGAGAGGAATTCAAGGTCGCCATCTGGGTCTTGACCAGTCTGCACTCCACTGATTTCTACGGACTGGAGTTTGTGTGTTTTTTGTTTTTTTTCCCCCCCAGAGTCAGCCAAAACCTGCTTGCGCTGACTCTGAACATATTCTAGATGTAAGTTTATGTGAAACTGGTGTACTGATCAGCAGCCAAAAACATCATCACATCCCAAAATAAACTGCAACATCTGGGAACAGAAGACCTGCCTAATGCGATGGCAAAAGCCACGAATTTTTCAAACTACGGAGAAAGCAGCCTGTGCAAGAACTGCTTCATAAAACTAAAGTTGCACATAATTTCCCAAGGGTGAGACAAAGTGGTGGCAGCATCATGATGTGGTAATACTTTTTCTTAGCAGGGACAGAGAAGTGTTGAAGTGCTGATGAAGAGACTGACAGAGTTTCAGCAGGATGGAGTAACAGCAGGAAAAACGTTTAAATTCAGCACAAAAAAAACCCAACTTGAGACTTGTGTGAACTTCCACAGAGCATGTCTACATTTTACTCTTTCATGACAGGTAAATTCAAACACACACCACACTTTTCAAATTGTAAATACAGTTTAAAACCATGCATGATTTTTATTTTACTTGGGGGTGACATACACACACACACCTGCACATATATTATGTTTTTTAACTTCACCATTATGCATTAGTAAGTGATGATATATATTACTTAATATCCTAATGAAATTTGTTTACGTTTGTAGTTGTAACATGACCAAATGTGAAAAATATCAGTGCTTATTTGTTCATATATTTGATGTCATCTTTAGCCACGTTGATTACTGCAGACCTGTCTTCACAGTCCTTCCTCTGGCTCCCTGTATTTCAGAGACTAGACTTTAAAATATTTCTGTTAGTTTATACTGAATTATTACGGAACGGATTACCTCAGAAATACACTGAAGACCTGTTTTTTATTGTATACACCTCCCAGACCACTCAGGTCTTCTGGATCAAATCTAATGTAATGTCTGTTGCTTGTTTGCCGTTATCAACATAATTGGTTACATTTTTAACATGTAAGGCACTTTGAACTGTTGTTGGCGAGACGGACTGCACAAATAAACGTTACTTGACTTGCCGCCAGCTGGATTGTTACAATAACTAATTCAGTGCAGCTTTGAGTCTCTTGCAGGAAGCTGAGAAGCAGACAAAGAGGAGGATGCTCTCCTCAGTGAGTGGAAGTGTCTCAGAGGATATCAAAGTCCAAATGCAGTAAATTACTCATCCAAATATCCTTGGCTTTGTCCAACTGTCTCCTTTTCATCATATGTTGGTTTTCACGCAATGTTTTGGTTTTTAAGTTTTTGACAGAAAATGAAAACCTTTAAATGGTCATGGTCCAGATTCAAAACGAGAAAAATTTTGCTTTTTTTTTTTTCTTTAATTGATCAAACTGTCTTTTAATGTTAGTCATCGTCAAGAATCGAAAGTTTAACACCACAAATTCAACTTAAGACAACACAACCTTTGAACTCATCGCTTTAGAGAGGAAGGGTTTGGTTGAGCAGAAAACAAACAGAGGAAGCTGACTGCTGGCCTGCTGGCTGACCATAACGACAGATGCCATAAAAGGAGCAGGACTTAAAGCTCTTAGCGAGAGACAAAAAACCGCATCCACACCTTTAATAGCTTCATGCACTCCTCCTATGCATCCCCATTGGCACGATTAGGAATTTAAAACAATTGCTGTTTGTCATCTATGCAAAGGTCCAGAACGGAATTTCCCATGATGGTATCGGTTTCCCGCTGTAAGAAAGAGAAGCTCAACGCTGAGGCTTGGACAAGGAAGGAAGTAGTTTCATATTGTTCTGAGTTGTAAAGCTTTTTCTGTTGCATTGTCGCAAGAGTTGCTGATGTAATGGGGCAATATATTCATGTTCTTCTTAGTCATAGAATCAATGTGAACTCAACTCATTGTCTCACAAAGCTCCACAAGTTTGTTCCTTTAGAGTTCTTTAGTAAGTCTGGCAATAATAACAATTATGTTGTCAGATTAAATTAGTTGTCATTTACATTAGTAGGTAATGGGATATTAATGGCAGTTTTATAATTAAATATATAATAAAGTTGCATTGGCTATGGTTATTGGTCTGCACAATGGTTTTTCTAAAGGATTTTATGTAAAGATAAGCTTTACATAACGTAAAGCGTATCCCTTACTTTATGTAAACTTTACACAATGAATCACAATTCCCTTTACATAATGTAAAGTTCACAATGACAAAATGTAAACTTAGTCAGTTTGGAAACATTTTTCCTATGTCATTGAAAGTCTGCTGTATTTTATATCAATTTCAATCTTAGACATCTGCATGTCTGAATGCAAGGCCTATATTATCACAGTATATTTTTATTAAAAAGTGATATATACTGATAATTATTATTTTATTAACGGTGAAATATATTGTATTTCTGGCATTTTGCCCTTCAGGCTCTTTGCATTCAGATGCAAATTGTGAAGAATTTAGTTTTTCTAATCAGCTTTAAATGGCTTTGACTAACAGATAAATGTAAATGTATTATATAAAAAGTTGCTTTGTCCAATCGAAACCTGTTACTCCCTAAGTAACATATTCAATTGGAAAATGTTTAGCAACTGTTCCTGGTCTCCATACCTGAACACCACCTGAATTAAACAGGTGTGAAACAGTAATAGATAGCGTTTTACTCCATCTTGTGCTGACAAAATGCAATAACACCAACAGCTTAAAATGGTTCTAATACTATTGTGTTTCTCTTAACTTCTGTTTCATGTTAGTTTATACCATCCAGTCGTTGTTGGTTTTGTCTCATCATTACAACTGCTAAAGTGAAAACAATTCATCAGAATAATCTGAATGAAAGGTTAAGGAATTGTTTACTTCTTCGTCTTTTTCTTCTTTGTTGTTTTCAAGAAACCCCAGTTTCAAGCGCAGTGAAATACGGAAGAATCGATTCTTTTTACTGAGCTGAGCCAAATGGTATAAATCCCGGAAGAGAGTCGAAATTCCCATGCCCAGAAGCGAGGTCAGCTGACGTGACCAAAACAAGTATGGCGGTGTTGATAACGACGATAAACGCCTTAAATATCGCTGTGAGGTTTATCTTCTAATTTTATACGGTTTTATTCGACCAGTTTCCAGGTTCTACATACTCTGGGCCCTCACCGTTCAACCGAGAAAACCTTTCTGGATCGCATTAGGACCACAAAGCTAAAACGAAACCAGGAAAACAAACGGAAGTGTCAACGGTTTGAAACCAAACATCCGCGTCTGTAAACGCGTGTGTTTGTAATGGTGTCGCGTCCTTTTAGGCAGTAGAAGACTTTGATAACACGCCAAAAAAAGACGTATTTTTGTTGTTTCATGAAGAGAAATGGTGTACAGTAGTACCGGGGCGAACGACGCCAGCAGAGAAGTAAAGGACCGTACAAGATGTAACGTTGGTGTTACTGAAAAGAAGCCGGAATGCACATGGAGAAAACCTCTGAACACGGCGAGGTAACCGGTTAAATTCACCATGGGGCTGGTGAACTTTGTCATATCCACTGTGGGGCGATGCCTGGACGTTGCCGGGTTACTGTTGGACCTGAACTTTCTGATCGTCCACACCATAATAAAGACTCTCCTGACGATCGTCGCCTTCATCACCAACCTGCCCGCCCTGATCACTAACCTTCTGCTGCAGATGGGGAACCTCCTCCTGTTCTCCGCCATGCACATGGCAGAAACCACGTCGAGCCTGGCCCACGGGGCGGCCACCCTGCTGGGCAGCGCCCTATTGGCCCTGGAGGGGCTCCTGGAGAGTCTGAAGATGGTGGGCTACCTGTCCATGCACGTCCTGCTGCGGGGGAAGGAGCACCTGTGCAGGGGTCTGGTGTCAATCCTGGAGGGCTGTGGCATCGCTGTCAGCCTGGTGGTTTACTTCACCAACACGGTGGTGAACTTTGCCCTCATCACCACCCAGAACATCTACTTGGCAGCCGTGGGCGTGTGGCAGACGGTGTCCAGTCCACTGCAGAAGGCCCTGGAGCTCACCCTGACCTTCTTCACCTTCCTGTACAGCAGCCTGGTCGGGACCTCGGCATTTCTGTGGTCTCCCTGTAAGCTGCTTCTGGATTTCATTGCCTCCCTTGTCCACATGTTCATCTCCGTCTTCATCCTGAACATCTACGGCCTCCTGCTCACCATCACCATCGCTGTGATGACCACCGCCTACCTGAACCCCAGACTGAGCCGACAAGCAGCTGTGCACGTTTGGGTGTACATGAACTCCTTCCGTGCTCTGCGGAGACTCTATGAGACGCTGTGGCGGCGCTTCACGGTCCTGTGGCGCACCCCACGTTCTCTACACCGCAACATGCAGCAACTGCAGAGGAGGTTTCGACACGTCTACCTGCGGGAGAGGATTTTTTGGCAGCAGCTGTCCATTCTGCGCCTCGTTCTGCGGACAGTGCTCCAAATCGACAATGCCAACAGAGGGAGAGGAGACGGCGACACCAGGGAGGAGCGGCGGGACCCACCAGACGGAAGAGCGGGAGACGTAGCCCTCCAGGAGCTGCAGGATTTGCCTTCGTCGAGTTCAGATGGACCACTAAGGACATCGCCATCTTCGTCTTTAGGCAAAGACGGGAAACTCCTGCCCGCCGAAAGCCTGCTCACTCTGTTAAAAGAGCAGGAGGAGAGAAAAAAGTGCGTTATTTGTCAGGACTGCACCAAGACCGTGGTGCTGCTGCCGTGCAGACACCTCTGCTTGTGTAGGGACTGCACCAACATCCTCCTGAGGCAGCCCATTTACCAGCAGAACTGTCCTCTGTGCCGCCAGATGATCCTCAACACCATGGACGTTTACCTCTGAGGGGGAGGAAAGGGAATCCATGCAGCGATGAGCCCCAACCGCCTTAAAGTGTTCACCACCACACAGAGCAGTTTAATTTGTTCTTTTACCTTCAAGACAAACAATAACGCCACTTTTTTTCAAGTTTTGTGGTTTTCTTCAGTCAGTGAAGTTATAAATAAGCTTTATGTTTAAAGACGCCCCACAAATTGTTTTGAGCTAAACTTAATAAAACACATGTTCATTGTAAGTTTTGCTTCGGTTGATGTTTTTGGAAGGTGTTCAAATGTTCCCCGAAATATTTCATAAACTATATACTACAAAAAAAAAAAAACAATACATGTTGTCTTTATATATTCTTCTCTTTACATAGGATTGCCAATGGAGTTCTCACACTAATTCAATAGTTCTTTCAGTTCTTTCAAACTACAACTGTTTTGCTTCACCATGAAGAAGAGGTTGTATTATTTTTACTCTACTGTGAGATAAGTGCTTTCAATCTGATGAACTTTGCTCATTTTACATATGACCTGCTACGTTCACAAGCTATCAAAGGCCTGTAAAAGGTTCGACTGAGATGCAGCTCCATCTGCTGATTGAAAGAAGCTCAATCACTAAATTACAGAATTATTACACCAAGCAAAATAAAATTAAGCTGCCTAGAGTTTTTGTATGTGCATTAAAACAGCTTGGCATTGGGGAAAATGGGGAATACATGCTGACTGGATACTACAGTATATCTATGGAAATCTCATGCAGTCAATATTCCCAACACGTCACTGGATATTTGTTTTCCTCTTCTTTTTTGTTACCAAGACCTCTTTTTAGTAAAATCTTACACTCTTGCATCGCTTTGTCTCAGGTGTTTGTAGGGATTGTATTCAGTTGAAGCTAAAAACTGTTTACAACTGTTTATGTCTTAAAATGTCAGGCCATCGACGTGCCAAGCTGTGAGAAACTAGAGGAACACTGTGCTTTACTGCAACTGCAGCCTTTGACATTTTTATTTGGGTTGCATTTTTCTACCGTCTGTTTATCCTCAGACTTTATTCCCTGATGTTCTGTCTATTGTTGGGGCTTTTCCCCAGTCTTCCTTTTGAGGTGTATTATTACCAGATAATCCATAAATGGTTTCTGCTTTCTCCTAATAATGTGATAAAGCAGATTTGTGATGTTTTTTTTTAAAAGAAAAAAACGACCGTAAACCAATAAGGTTTTACTGTTTGACTTGCTTTTGGTGCTCTAAAATGGTGAATAATCCTGAAATGTTCCTATTGATCTGTTTAAAGTTTACAGGAGGTTATTTTGGACTCCAGATGTTGCAGTGTTATTGATTGTGGGTGTGGTGGGAGCAGGTCTGAAACATGGCCAGAGTGCTATTTTTCTCCACAGCTTTTTCTCCCTCTTTGTCTTGCTTTGCAAAGAGAACATTTGACTTCACAGTAATAGCTGCCTGATTTCTCCCTTCTTCTTTTTAAAAGGTCTGTAAGTTAATGAAATGTTGTCATCCTAAGCTGCTCCTCTCAGGTACTTCCTAAACACCAATGGCATTCCTTGTTAAAGTGAACTGAAAGCAGCTCACTCGACTGTTATCTGCTGCTTCTCCCGAAGTGTTTAGCTGTATGAGCCGTGTGAGATGATGTGATTGGAAAATGTGAATGTATTGTGGGTTTTTTTATTATAACATGACGGCTGCCATGTAACTGGCAACTTCACAATAAAACAAGAATCAGTGAGTGAACTGTATTTTATCATTTTTTTTAAAAGCCTAATCAAAATGCTTACAGCTCCACACTTGGACGGAAAAGTAAAGGATTTCAACAAATGATTAACCTATTGTTGCTTTTAAACAGTCGGTCCTTTTCAGCTGCAGAACATAAGCAAATTAATCAGCCAAGTTTATTTGCATGGCACATTTGTTAAAAAGTTACATTTTTTAAGTTACATTCCATGTCGACATGTTGGTTAGTGTTTCATTCAGACGGGTTTTTAGTCTGGATGTAAAAGTTTGTTCCAGATTTGTGGTGCATTGAAGCTGAATGCTGCTTCCCCATGTTTGGTTCTGGTTGTGGGGACGCAGAACCAGTTCCAGAACTAGAAGACCCGAGCGGCCTGGAAGGTTGATGCATCAACAGATAGCTTTAAGGGTGACTTGGTGTTTAGCTCCCTCCTGCTCACCCTACTGTGTTCTCAGTCCAGAAGATGTGCTGCATTTCAAAGCCAATTTCAAAACCTCTCAAGATTTTTTACACTTTTTGTCACATAATAACTTCAAACTGTAATATATTTCAATGGGATCTCACGCCATGGACTAATATAAAGTGGCATACAACTGTGGCTTGGAAGGAAAGGAATGCTTAGTTTTTTGCAAATGAATCCTCTTGAAGATGGATGTGTGTGCCATCGTATTCAACTCGGTGATTACTCCAATGCTAAAGGGGGATAGTTTTGAAAACTTTGCACAACAAAGACTAACTTTGTTGTCTATTCCTAAGCCATACATGTGAAGTAGAAAAGAAAAAGGATGCAAGGTTATCAGAGTAGAGGGACTGAATCCACACTTTTCAGATATTTAGTTGTTTAAAACAACCTGTTAGTTTCCCCTTTTTCACAATTACGAGCTACTTTGTGTTGGTTTACCACATTCTGCAGGATCTCCTCTACCCTGAGCACGTCTAAAGGGAGGCTTCCTGATCGGACAACCAGAACACCTCAGTGGTTTGCTTATTCCTCCTCATGCTGGGGCTAACAGGCTAATGTGAGCGTCATAAAAGATGCGCTTTAATGTGGCCAACACCCGAGCAGCATTTCAATCTACTCAGTGGCTGATTTTGGGTCATTAATACTAAATGTGCAGAAACTTACCAGTTAAGACTCACGCCACAACTGAATAGTGCAAAGAAGATGCTGCAGGTCAATGGTGCAGTAAATTAAAGAATAATTTATATTTTCATGTACTGATGTTGCTCTGAGTCCAGCTTTGTCAAAAAGAAACTGTGTTAATTTGACCCAATGCTTCATTTAAAAGCCCCTCCCACCAAAAAAAAAACAAAGGTATGTTTCATTCCGCTCTAAAAGTTGTAGAATATAAAAGAGAACTTTCTGGTGAAACCTTTGATTTAGTCAGAATCACCATCATTCTTCTTGACTGAAAGAATCAGCGTTATGTAGCCATTTCTTAAACTTCTTAAACTTCACCGTTTCTTAAACTTCTTGATTCAAGGACCACACAGCTTTCAGAGCTCAGATGCAGTGAGAAGTAGTTCTGCTGGCAAATGAGATCACAGAATCCTTTTACTTGTGAACACATCTGATACTGAGGACAGAGAAACACTTGAGTCCATAGATAGCTCAGCTCTCATGTCTCCCGTCTGCAGAGATAATGGGAATCCTCCGTGCAAGAATGTGAATGTGGAACCGCAGGAAGACAGTCGGAGGAGGAGGAAGAGGAGGAGGCACTGATTTTTTATAGACATGATAATTCATCAAAGCTTTGTGGTTTTATGCATTCTGGCTCCCTTCAGACGCATCCTTAACACCACCAAAGACGACTGAGACTGCTGAGGAATCCAATTATTGACATAGAAGATTTGGCAGATTGGGATGTTTGTATATAAATCCTAGTGATGTGATTATTTTTGCTGCTGTCTAATCATTAATCAGTTCTTTTGTTAGTCTCTCTTTCTCTCTCTCTCTCTCTCAGCAGACACTTTGTTAGTGATCAAAAGCAGCCGAGTGGCTTTAGTTCGGCCTCAGCAGCGTTAACAGGAAGTTTAGTGTTACAACAGCAGGAAGCAACAAACAACTAGAGAGAGCTTTATACTTCAGGGATTCAGCCTCTGCCCTTTGACCTCAGGGTTTCTGGCTGGGAAGTGTGTGGGAAATCTTTATTGCATTCATCAGGATGTGTTTTTTCCCTTAATGTTTATGAGTTCTTTCTGTTTATCACTTTATATGCTTTCTGTTGATCTGAAACAAACTTCCAGAAAACTGCAAAGATGCTGAAAACCTGAGCTTGTTTAAATCAAGACTGTTTAGAGCAGCAGCTGGAACTTTGATCAACTTATTTAATGTGTATTATTTGGGTGACGATGATGGCATTTGACAAAATGTAATTTTTATTGCTTGTTCCATTATTTGTTTCTGCATTTTCTATGGTACAAAACATTTTGAACATCCTTGTTGCTGAAACATATATGAAAAAGCCTGACTTGATTTGCATCCTGAGTTAACTTTATAAAAACCAGTTTGACTCAGAGTTTATGGCGACTTCCAGTTCACCTATAATATCCCATCCAATCAGGAATATATCTGAATTTGGAGAAAATATTCCTGTGAATTATATAAAATCATATATCCCCTCATTCATTATGGGCATAGTTGCCATTAATTCAATACATTTTAAAAACAAACAGTTGTTTATAAAATGTAGATTTCACTTTGTTGTGAATTTTCATTAATCAGCACACAGTCAAAATTATACATACAGCCTCAGTCAAAAGAAACAGTCCACTTTTCAGACTTATATTATTTAAATTGGTTTGTTTCCAGATAAAAACACAGTTTTTAAACATATTCCAGACTACAATACAGTTAATCTCAACACCTTTCAAGAAGCTTTATGTCATCCTGTTTGCACATTTCCAAACTGCTCATATATGTGTCGTGTTTTTTACTGAGACACATGATCAAGAAGCAACCAGCGAGGATCAAAACTGCTGGAACACCAGCGTTCAATCCCAAGTGTAGTTAGGTGGTTTAAAGCCGGTGGTTCTGAACAACATTTCAGTAAATAACAATGAAGGATGTTTCAGTTCTTCTTTCCAAACTCTGTGCTGATTTTGGTGCTCCTGGGTAAAATATTCTTGAGGTTAAACGAGGTTTAAGCATCCAGTCACATGAGGGGAGCGTGACAGTAAACATCCGGATTTATCTACTCTGAGTTGATGGAGGAAATCAACCTGAGCCCAGCAGCAGATGCAACTTAATCACCTCTGCTGCTGATGTGCAGACATTTTAAAACTCCATCATGTAAATATGTATTTACATATTTTCAGAGTAAGAGTCTATGTGTTGTGTGGGCTTTCATACATTTAGAGAGGATCAAGGAGGTCATCTGACTGACTGTCTGTCTGTTAGATACTAGAAATATGACTAAAAAACTAATTTAGTCAATAATATGTACATAGTTGCAGCTATTTAACATTTAATCCTATTGCTTATCAATACTTTATTCAAAAATGATATTATATAATTATATGATTGTAAATATTATATAATTATATTGTAATTATATAATATTGTATTATATAATTGTAAATATTATAAGAGGAAACCCCCTCTTATAATAGAAGTTGAAAACATTCAACTTCTTGTTGAATGTTTTACATTCAACAAGAAGTTTTACATTCTTGTTGAATGTAAAACCTTTCGTGAAAAACGGACATTTTGATGTTAAATTCATTGACAATACTTAAAATAACTACATTAATCTGCATTTAACAAACGAAGTCTTCACCTGCCATCTGAGGGACTTTATTTAAAACACAACTGAGCAGATCTAATCAGTAAAAGCAGAAATATCAGCGTTGCTACTAGACAGACGTCATGATGACGGGCTCTTCTTTCATTCTGTGGTCCAGTTGATGAGCAGTGGCACAACACTGCCCCCTGCTGAAGAAAGCTGGAACAAAAATATAAGATGAGCCTCATTTTTGTGAAATTAGAATGAATATCTTTGAGTATCAGATTAAAAGTATCTTTTAAGAAGACGTTGAACATACCTTTTGTTAGATTTTTGCATTTAAAATGTTTTCCATTGGTCTAATTTTACCACCTTCAGTGTGTGAATGATGGGTGAATGACTGAATGTAGTGGTGAATGTGATACAAGTTCATCAGGTCATTTACCATTAAACATAGAAAGTACTCCTGGACCTGTGTAAAGCTGTTTAATTTCAGAAACTACCTAAACTGCAAAGATTTGTTGAAATTTTAACAGTTTGTTAACGAGTTTTACCAAAACATTCTGGCACCACCGGCCCTTTAAGAACAATCAGGATCTTGATTTGGCCCAAAACGAAAACGAGTTTGACACCCCTGCCTTAGATGAAAAACATTTGAGCATTTTGTAACAAAGATTAAATTAAATAGCTTATTATCGACTTTGATTCGGCCTTTATGCCGTAAATGACTGGATTGAAATGACCGTATATTTCTGTACATCTGTTGGTAAGGTGGCTGTGTCTAAAGCTGTAATTGTGAACTGCTTTTAAACTTTAAAAAGGTATTTATTTGATGGTGTCCTTAAACAAATGCCTTAATATTTAATTGGTAAAAGAATTAGCCTGGTGTGCTGGTATGTCTGAGACAAAACAACAGATACAAAACTCTGGATTTTCCATCATCGTAATGAAATTAAGTTTTCAAATAAATCAAAACAGCTGTGACACATTTAAAGGTTGAAGCTGGTAAAGATGTTTATAAGAGGAAACCTGTATTTTCCATAAGTGCACATAATTTAGTACCATGCAACCATGGTATGTATGCCATTTGAAATATAGTGCAGAGTTATTCACCTGATCCCAGTATCTGTGAGAGTTTCCTGTTATTTTCAACACTCTGTTTTTTCATCATTTATTCCCTTAATCTCTGAGTCAAAGTCGTAACTGACGTTCAGCCAGACACCCCTGTAATTCAGGGAACGATGTGGCATTTCCAGAGCAATTTGAAGTCTGTGACCAATGGAAAAAGTGACTGATGCCAAAGAAAGATTGATTAACTTCCTTTAGTTCAGGAGGGAATGATTATAAGCGCATATTTCTGTCTCAATTATGGGCGGGAGTGTTTGGGGAGAGGAAGCAGGATAACATTTGAGTTATGTCACACAGCATGGTTACGTCTGTCTGAGTTTAAGTTTCTACATTAACAATTATTTATCAGTGAGGAAGTTAATAGCTGCAGGTACGAAAAAAATGATTTACACGAAACCAGATGACAGTTTTGAAATGTAACTTGTGAGTCCAAGAAGTCGCAGTGAAATGGTGGAATCATTAAAAACAGTGGAAAACTCAGTAAATCCAGAAGAAAATGAATATTTTTCCAGCCTGTTTCTCTCTTTTGGTATTTGCTTTGGTAGCCGTCTGCTATTATTAATAAAGATCAGAAGGAAATTTTAGACCTTGTTGGTGAAATGAAAAATAATATAAAATTGACCAGCGATAAAGTGATGCAACAAAATGCTTTTATGGACCTTCTTTGCTCCCAAAGCATTTACAAACATATTTATTACGTTTAATTTTACTGAATGACTTATTTTACTTCACAACACAGGAGACCAGTACATTTTTACCTACTGAATTTGTCTAAAATATTATCTTATATTTATAAAACCAAAGAAAACCAATATTAAAATTACACAAACAGCATTTTAAGTATTTGCGCAATTTAAGTATTGTTTCAGTTTTGGATTTGCTATCTGGTGAAATTAGGATGACTGAAAATGAGATGTTTCTGTTTCTAAGAAACAGAAACATTGGTTTTCTAATGTTGATTAAGTCACATCCACCATTTTACTTGTACATACATGTAGAGCTACATATTACCAGGAGTATTGTGAACACTTTCAAGATGTTTAAACCCTTTACCTATACGTGTAGTTTCTACAAACGCTTGTAAAGAAACGGGTCGATTTGAAGAGCTCAGTGAAATCCAGTGTGCCATCTGTGCAACGCATCGGATCATTTTCTCTCCGCTGTAGGCCAGTTCTACAGTTTCATCCTCCAAACTCTGGAGAAAATGCTCGACTTTGATTTCTTCCTTTTTCCAACATGACTCTGCACCGACGCAAAAAAATGAAGGCCCATAAAACCACGGATGAGTGATTTTGTTGTAGAAGAACCTGATTGGCTTTTAGGGACCCCGGACATCAAGAATTTGAGGAAAACTCAATAAAAGCTCAATTAAATCCTGTCATCAAAGGAGAACAAAACCATTTTTCAGCCAGATTTTACAAAGCTCTGCTAAGCAAAGCTAACGGGTCAAACTCTTCAGCCCCAGACTGAAAGACCCTCCTGATTTCTAGTACAAGTGGTTCAGGACTCGGGGTAGAAAAGTACAAGCACCAGAGTATTTAGTTTAAGGCTGACACAAATGATCAGGAGCTCGGTCAGTTTGATCCCTGTAGGTGAGAACAAGATCCGCATGTTAGAATCCACTGGGAGTGGAAAGTGTAAGATCGTTTATGAGATTTAGTAAAAAGTCTGACTACCTCGTTCTGAATAGCTTTCAGATGTGAAACTGATGATCTGTCCAGACTGGCAGCACAGAACAGCACAATGCAATAATATCACTGTTCTGTAGATCTGCTCAGGACACCATGTCTAGATTCTAGAAATGTTTCTGGAGTGAGAAAAACAGGAACGAAGATCAGATCTGATGTGAGTCAAAGAATAATGACGAATTAAATGTAACTCCTGTTTCTCTTTCATATTAGATTTGGTTGCTGTAAAAAAACAACTGTAATTGATTTTAGAGTCGCAGGTGACAAGTAGCTATTATCGAAGTCTCCATCTTATTGGTGTTTAAAACCAGAAAATTGAGACCAGAGAACTAGAAAGTGGTCCAAAATAAGCATTTGGTTAGGGTAGAAACTCTGTCCAGCAGGTTCAGGTTAACAAATCTAAATATTTGGATGTCATCTGAGCAGGTGAGATAAAAGATGTCGGAAAAAGACAATAATGGCAACTAAAGGAAGAATGCGAAAAGAAAATGACAATGACCTTAATGGAGCCTCACAGATTGGAGAAGTCTGAGGAAAAATTGTCTTGACTTGATGGAGAGTGTCCTACCAAACAGCTGAGAAGAAAACAGAACACACTTGGGATTAAATAGAGCAGAAATTAAATAGAACAACTTGTCCAACATTTGTGTCTGACCTCATAAATGTGCTTTTGAAAGAGAAATGTCCCGTCTGCATCATGTAGAAAGTCTTCAAATATTGGGTCGACATTATACTAAACTCTAGAGATTAGCAATGGGCTTCTCTTGTGTGCATGTTTAGGCAGATGAAGGAAAATAGGAAAATTGGAGGTGGGAATATACATAACATCATAATATCTTGAAAGTTAATCATCCATCCATCTGGACTTTGGTTCAACATGATTTGAGTTGGAAAGGTTATGTTTAGACATAGGATTATGTAGAAATCCTAAATAATAATAATAAAAAAAACTGATCTGCTGTACTCACATATTGCATGGAATTGGTTTAGGAAATAATTTGACCTCCTCTGTAACATTTGCTGCCAAAATCTGGCCAAAATGATGACAGTCGAGAGGCTTTTATGTGGTTTACAGATTTATTAACGTTTCATTTTATGCGGTGCCATGATGGCATGAAAGGTATTTGAATTTAAGGCAGGGGTCTTTCCAGAAGCCAGTGTGGGAGCATATGTGAAATTAAATGTCATCATCTGTAAATTATTTACAGTTCAAGTAAAACACGGCTCATACAGCCGTATAAGACAAGATGCCCCACTGCCAATTAATTTTTCTTCAAGCAGAGCTTCTCATCCACAAAAAGCAAAAAGTGGAAAAGTAAAAAAATAAAGTTGTTTTTCATTTGCCACTGTGGGAGCGGCTTGTGTTATACACACATCTCATGCAAAAACTGCAGAGTTTTTCCAGTCTGAGTAGACCAAGAAGCCAGTGAAGGTGCTGTCAGTTTTGGTGCTGCAGTAAAACCCATTGTACTCTGCAAGGGCCATTTGGACCCACACCTGGTCGCCGGGGATGAGGTGAAGCAGGGAGCCGCCTGACAGAGACGCCGGTTTGGGCCAGTTACCATAAAACTGGAAGTAGGATGCCACGGCGTGTCCGTTCTTCATCAGGTCAAACTGCAGGCTGGCGCGGTAAACGGTGGCGTGGACCGCAAAGTAGTAAACGCCAGGGACCTTGCAGGTGAAGCGTCCAGTCTCTGAGTTGTAGTCCCCCTGTTCGTTGAAGAGTATTGTGTCAAAGACGACTGCGTCCCCAACATTTAGGGGTAAAGTGTGGCTCTGAGACAGTTTGGCACTGAAAGCCGATTTAGGAGCCACTGCGCACTCCCCTGGCTGGCCCCTCTCTCCTTTTTCCCCTTGGTAGCCTTTGTCTCCAGTCAGGCCTCGCACTCCTGTCTCACCTGAAGAGGAAGACAAGAACAAACGTGAACAATGAACGCTAACAGAAATGATCAGCACTACACAGTGCTTTAAGAAAGTACTCAGACCACTTTAATTGTTTCACATTTTGTCATGTTACAACCAAAAACTAATTTTTTTATAGGATTTTTAAATTATAAGTGAGTCTAAAAATGTTAACACAGCTAAATATCATTATAACTAAATGCATTTCCATATACAGAAATGTACAGGGGAACACTGCACCAAGTAATCCAATAAATTATTAGCTAGCTAGCCTGTCTATCTATCTATCTATCTATCTATCTATCTATCTATCTATCTATCTATCTATCTATCTATCTATCTATCTATCTATTCATTCATAGGTAAATATTTTGACTGTTTCCACAATAGACTTAATTTTTTTTCTCTTGTTCTTCTGGTTTTAATTTCCATTTAAACACATTTGATGTTGTTTTAACTACTAATTCAAAGTACATTTAATATTCTAAGTGAAGTCTGGAACAAACCACTGATATAGAGATTTTCAGACAGGAACAACCTTTATCCATAAACAACAAGGACCGCCTCGCTGACGTCTGTTTAATAGAAGAAATGATCTCATTGTACAAACGCCATGCTGGTGTTATTTTGGACATCGCCCCTTTGATTAACGATTCAGTTACACAGAATAGGCAGAATATTTGTAATAACAGGGTCTTTTGGTTTTCTGCTGCTTTTCAGCAGTTGATTGCAAATTATTTGCCATTTGGAAATATAATTTTGGTCAAAAACAGTGTCTGATCAGGTTAGTAAATTTTGGACATTTTTCACAAATAATGATCAGAAAAAGTGTGCTGTATATTTGTATTTTGACTTTTAAAATAAATTAAATTTTTTTTATGCTGGTTTTATGCTGGTTCATCTCATAAAGTCCCCGATGAAATACAATGTAGTTTGTAACATGAAGATGAAGAAATGGGGAAAGACGCTGTAATAAATGGAAAGGAGTACCTGGATATCCCCTGTCTCCCTTCTCGCCTTTCTCTCCCGGAGCGGCATCCCTCCCATCTCTTCCGTCTCTTCCCGGCTGACCGGGATTGCCATGATTCCCAGGAGAGCCTGGAATGCCAGGGTGACCAGTGCAAAGACTGGGAGGGATCTTGTTGTCCTCCAGCTGGCTGGAAAAGCAGACTTGTAGGACGATGATGGAGCATAACAAGGGGAACAGGCTGAGTGAGGTCATTGCACCACAGAGGCTGGAGCGAAAGGGAGAAGCATTATGGCTTTAAACACACATGTGACGGCTATTAGCTCAGATGTATAGTTAAGAAAACAGACAAAATAACTCGAGGCTACAGTAAACGTTTGATTGTGGATTAAACCTCATGACAGCAGGGGAGCGAGAGAGAGAGAGTACATTTTACAAGATAATTGGATCTCCCAATAAAACAGTCAACATTTCAGGCACTTTAACCTTAAATCAAAAGTCTTTATTGGCTCTCATTTCCTGAACCACCACACAGGAAGACATAAAGTATTCATTAAATCGCCATTAAATCAAGATCGAGAAAAAATGTAGAAGACAAAAATTGAAAAATTACTAACAATTCCTCCCCCTAGACATGTTTTTAATGAATGTTCTCTGGGATGTTTAATGCCCAACACCAAAGCAGAGCCACAAAGAAAAGGTCTGCCAGGTCTGAGTCGGCACTCCGGCTCTATAAAATATCCTGTGGAGAGTTCAGTTAGTGACTTTTTATGTTTCTCCTCTGGGGTTGTGATCTCTCAATAATCCCTTAAAGACAACATTTACTCTATTGCGCTTTATATTTATACAGCCACAAGCTTTGATGTATTTTACTGGGGTTTTCTGTGGCCGACCAAAGCAAACTAGAGAATAATTAAGAGGTGGATTGGATCTTATGCTGGGTTTTCAACATTTATAACAACTAAAACTCTGGGTTTTGGCCTTGTTGAGACAATACCTTTTAGAACCGCATTTCATTGCGATTGCATATGCAAATCTTTTGAGGTATGTCTCCACTGGCTGAAAAGGTTTCCCATTTTTCTATGTAAAATAACTCAAGCTACGTCAGACTGAATCTGTGAATATTGTTTTCTTTTTAAGTGTTGATAGCTTGATTGGTCCTAGTTCTGGATTTTCTACCAGATGAATGTGGTTTAATGTTCCTGATGGAAGGAGAACCTGTCCTCCAATTTTAAGCATTTTATTGCTTCCTAATCATTTTTGTTCGTTTCCTGGATTGATCTGTGTTTTTGCTCAAAACAGTTTTCCATCAACTCTGACCACCAGCGGGCTTTACTTGTGATTATCAGAGAAAATGCGACAGAATACATCTTCACATTTACACGCCGCTGTGTGTGGATCTGTGAAGTTTGTGGCTATGATGCCATGTAATGTGAAAAATATCAAAGGGTCTGCATGCTTCTATGATACTGACCATATTCTTGCCCATAAGAAAAGTCCAAATTACTGTTTTACCGCCATGTTTACCGGCTGAGTGTTTAGTATTACGTCCAGAAACAGCTGCACACAAAGAAGCAGAGGGAGAAAAAAAAATCTGGAGAGAAACAGTGGGAAAAATGAGGGTGGGACGAAGAATTGCATGTCAGCATTCCTGGCACAAGTGGAGCTCAGACAAGAAGACAAACACTGCAGAGTCGAAGCAGCTGTCTTAGAAATGTTTATTAATAAAATAATAGAAAGAGGAATTTAAATACTCACTGTCCACGAATAGATCAGTGTATATGGGAGGAAAACATATGCTGTGTGTGTAAACCGAGCAAAGATCAGCAAACACTGTGTTTGTTTTCGAAGAGCCGAGTGAGAAGAAGCACATTGTGAATCTTTTTGTGAAACATGGAGGAGGCTAAAAACGACAACATGTTTGTTTGAGAGGTTTTATTTCTACTGTCGCCATATGCATGTTCAGTATGAGGGATTGCTGCAAAGGTTAGACTGGAAGCAGTCAACCTTCCATCGTCACCACATGAACTGAACTTTGTTGTTTTACAAAAAGAATGAAGGTAATTAACGTTGAATCTGTTTGAATGACTGAACTCAGATGACGGCATATTTCTGTATATAAACCATCTCGTCCAGGGCTCTGTGAAGGCAGCTTTTGTGCATTTGCGGGATAATTAAATGTCAAATGTGGCATATTTACCAATAGAATAAAAAAGATTCTTATTTAAAGTGAATTAAAAACTCAGACTTGGCACCAAATGCGCTGATTAGCTAGATGTGACAAGAGTCTGTCACTTCTAGCTAATTAATTTCACCTCTTCAGCATCTCAGGCTATGAAAGGTTTGACGTTTTGTACTCAACTACCTGAGGAAGTTTTGCATCATTCCTGCTCAGCGGACCTTTGTAGCCACTTTGACAATAGATGATTTAAAGTATTTATCTGAGAAAATGTGTTTTGGTGACTTGCATAAAAACAAAACTGTATGCCAGCATCAGGACGACATCACTCATAGTTTGGTTTGTTCAGGGGTCATGATCTGTCATGTTTCAAAATACTATACAATTAGATTTAATTATATGAGATTTCTGAGCTAATTTATGTTCAGAATTCATCTAAATATTTAACTCTTAAGAAAAAACACACTGATGTTGGGTACGGGTATAAAATGGTTTGTTTACTGGCACAGAATAGAAGTAGAAGGAATGAAATTGAAGCCCATTGGTGCAACACAAGGAAGTAGAGGCAAATTGACCTGAAGTGACTCAAAAGACAGAGACAAGAATTTAACAGCAACTCATACTGGGAGCTGAAGATTAAACAAAAATACTAACAAACCCAGGATAATTAATTCCACTGAAAATTTAAAAATTTATACCTGCAACATTCATTTGTAAATTTCAACCATATTTAGATTTCCCTAAGAGTCGCCATTTCTAGTCTGTGTCTGGTTGTCATGCTTCTTGTTTGGGCATGAGTGTGTGACCAGAGGCCCACCGGCTCACAATTAGGGTTATTTGTGTTTTAGATGAGCAAATAAGCACATGTGATTGCACAATAGAAACCACAGAGCCGCAGCTATTTGGCAGAGCAGTAAAATTATGTTTTCCACATGTGAAATGCTGCTGTGCACAAAATGCAAAACATATCTTCTGATTCAGTTTACAGTGGAAGGTCAGACGTCTTTTCCCAAAACACATCTAGACATATCCTCTCTGCTGAGCTACTCTAAGACGCGACTTTTCATTTGTTTCTAAAGCTCTGCTTAAGAAAGAAACACAACCTTACCAGGATGCAGTGCAGTCTTTGGGGCAGCTGTTTCAGATGATGTTTGTGTGATAAAGAAATAATAATAATTTAAAAAAACACTGAAACGTCCTCCTCCAGACCTGAGAGTGTGGCTGGGAAAAACTGAAAGGAAATGGTGATGATATTCAATTAGAAAAACTGGAGTCAGTGGGAGAGGAGGAGCCTCGGCTGGGAGGAGAGGGAGGAAAATATGTGATGTCTGTCCAGCACAAACACATATGAGAAACAAAGTGCCTTGCGAAAGTATTCATTTCTCTTCACATGTTGGCACAATGCAGACAGAAACTTTAATAAACTTTAATAAACTTTATATGAGACCAAATTCCTTTTTTCCAAGTAAATGCGGAGTGAATATGTTATAGAATCGCCTATTATTTTCTCTCTAAACTGACTTAGTTGTCTCAAAAATAAACTTGAGCTCTGTCGTTTTGGATGGAAATTGTCTGTGACAAGATTGTTTGAAAGTCTCTTCACAGATTCTCATCTGATCTAATTCGCCTGCTTGTTGCTCTGCCTGCATGCTCCTGGTGAACTTCAGCTCCAGACTCAAGCCTTTTCCTCCAGGATTTTCCTGAACCTGGCTCCATCTATCCATCCTCTCAGTAAACTTCCACCATCACTCTGCTGCCACTGCCATGCTTCACCATGGCGATGGTGTGTTCAAGGAGTCGTAATTTTCTGCCACACATGGCTTGGACACAATCAGTTGCCAGCCTTTTTTGGATGAAAATTATGGTTTTTCTGTTACTCAATCAAATAAAATCTTTCCAATACAACATTAAGGTTTGTGGCTGTAATAATATGGGAGAAACTTTCACATCTATAAACAAAATCCTGAAAAGCAGATAAAGTTAAGTTAAAGGGAGGAGTTAGGGAGAACTGAGGGCAATAAATAGAGGGATTTTTGAGATGTTGCATGATGGGCGATGGAGAAACTCCTCAGATCTTGACCACAGAGAGTTTACTTTGTTGTGGCCTAAGCATATGTTCCCACAATGCTTTGCTGCAGATGTCCTCAGCGTTTCATACTCCAAAGCAGGCCTTTCACAGAGAACGAGTGAAAGAGACATACCGACTCTCCTCTCTCTCCAAAGCAATTTGTGTGAAGCAGATAGCATCTCCTGAACTAAAATCCATCTTCCCCTCTTGCAGCACTTGGACCATAATCCTCTTTTCTCCCTGTAATCCTTCGGAGGTGGCGTTACGTTGATAAAGAGAGAATTCCTAATATCTTTCTGTGGATGAAACTGAACTTTTAACCAGTTTCGGTTCGCAGGCCAATAAAAACATTGCTTTGCTCCTATCATCCAGCTCCAACTCCAAAAAGCACCGGACCTGAGCCAAATCTGGAGACACTGTGGAGCGTAAGATTACAAATACCGAGATAAAGAAAGAAAACAGAGCGGAGTCAGCAGTTAGGCATGTTTGTTTAAGTTTGTGTGGAAGAAAACTGATTTTGTTTTTTTCACTTTCAGAACTGAACACTTTTGTTTTTAGTAACAGACATCTGATGTTTTTGGTGGTTTGTAATAAGTAGCAACAAAACTCTTATCTGTGGTTAATTTTTTTAGAAAACCAAAAGACACAATGCAGTTTGTTTTAGATTTTCAAGCCATTTTTAATTTCTGTATACTTTATTTTGAAAAAGCCAAAGTAGTTTAAAGAGATCATGTTTCATAGGAGGCTATTGCCTGGTAAATGGATCACAATACCAACCCTGTTGAGTTTAATCATTCATTGTTCCCCTTTTGTATTTTTATATTTTGTAACTATGTGGCAGCTCTTAGTTCAGCTGCCACTGTTTTAAAATGTTTTACAAATAAAGTTGGTATGGTAGTCTGGTTATTTTTGTCTGATATTACAATTTAAAGCATTTAAGTGTGGAAAAAATACACAAAAAAATTCAAAAACTGTAAAGGAAAGCATATTCCAGCGTAGAAATTAAAAAATGCATGCATCTGTTCTTTCACTTTGTAGTCAAAGAAAAATATTATACTTTAAAGAAAGTGACTTGAGTCTGTAGAAGCCTTCAACTGGTTTAAACAAATAATCTCTTTAAATAATCTCTACATCATTAATTTGGAGAAAGAAAAGTTTAAAGGTTCGTTTATGTTCTGATTCTAACCTCTACAGTCGATGCTGGATTTGGGCTTAGCGACAAGGTGAAGTTCTGCCCTCCGCAGGAAACTCAGAGTAGAGCTGCTGCTTTTCAAGAGTTAAACTGGTTTGAGCAGCTGATGGCTAATGCTCAAGTTAAACAGGTGTTACAGAAAAATCTGTGACCCATCATTTTCTGTCACCGCAGGGGGCAATTATTCTGTGTCAAGTATGATTTTAGCTATTTTTGAGGGTTAAATATTATTATAAATACACCCAGTGATGAGGTGGTAGAACTCTGAAAAATTGTTGCTTTAAACTCTGACATTATTTACAGGCCTTTACAGCAAAGTCACAGATTATTTTGTCACAGATATAATAATCTGTGACCAGTGTGATCCATTTCTTAATCAGTTGCCAATTTATTAAACAGCCACAGTTGGTTCACAAATTTTAATGACAGCACTTGGACTGTCATGGTTCTGCCTCAAATACAAAGTAATATATTTTCTCTGTCAATGCGATGGTAGTATAGGAGCCATGAATTTTACAATCACCAGCTCTATCATGATTCACAGAGTATTTGCACGCTATCCCCGCCCCTGCAGTCACAGATTTTTCTGTAGCAGGTGTTTTTCTGTTACAGGATTATCGCTGCTAATGGTTGAACTACATTGGACCTGAATCCAGCGTCCTACGACTCAGTACAACTCCAGCATGAATTTGGGCTTACAGGAGCAAAATAAATTATATACCAGGAGATCCAAGCTCATAGAAATAACATGGGTTAGTTCGTTGTTGGCATAGCATCGTTATCATCTAATTACTTAAAACAGAACAACTCACGACAGAAACAAGTCGACAGCCAGTTAATGCTTCTTTTGATCCTAAATTTGACCCAATCTGAAATTAATAATTGTATGCTCCAGGCTTTTGAAAGCTTTCTTCTGGCTCATGGCATAATACGAACTCTGCAGCTCCAGATAGTTAGTTATGTGGATCGCCTCCACACCGGGTCAATTGTCAAGATTATATGAGAAGTCTTTTTTACAAAGATAATATTCTAAATATATTATATTTTTCGAGATTCCTCGTCTGTCTCAGCCTACTTAGGGCATTATCGTACTCGTTGTGGTCTATTTTGCTTTGTTTTGAACCGGAGAAATGCACTTCCGGACCGCCATCTGAATTTCACGCCTCATCCGGGTCACGTGTCTGCAACGTCACAACGTCAGGACCTGTTGCACCCAATCCGATAAGGGGAAGACGGTGTTTCGCTGGCTGCTTAATTCGGCTAGTCAAACACATTTAAAATTAGGAAATTATGTTAGAAACTATTCGTATGGCTGTTGGTGTCTAAATAAAACGCTTATGGTGAAACACATGGGTTTTCTTAACGTTTTGACAGTGAAACTGGTTTAATGGGCTGGAAGCTGTTTCCCGTCACCAGGCTGCAGCTAGTAGCCCCACATCAGGCTCTGAGGCCGAGTTGGAGCTGAGGTTAGGACATGGATTTAATTAGTCACCAGATTCAGCACTTAAAGGCTCTGTGACTGTCATTTCCTGGAAGTATACAAACCTGCTGATCAGAGGGTTTTCAGCTCATTTGAACAATTTAGCCAAATGAGACAGCTTATCATCACTTCCAGTAGGAAAAGACATCAGTGCTGGGTTTTCATGACACAGGCTTCTGTTTTATTGTTCATTTCAAAGTCCCTCTCTTTTCCAAACACATTCCTTGGTCACATTTTTGAGTATTTTACCTCGTCTTTTATTGGTTGTTTTGACAAAGAATGAAGTCCAATCGTTCAGGCTTCTAAAACTAATTCAGCCAAACTCCAAGTGCAAGTTGCATAAGAGGAAAAGCTGCCGCTGGCAGGTGTGGCTGAGGGCGTGACCCCTTGGTGACCTTCCTGAAGTCCAAACCCTTCGAACGGAGATGTGGTTCTGGAAGCTTGACGACAGCGGACACTTTTCAAAACCGTTCAGGATCAAAATAATCAGAAACCACATAGGAACTTTTAAAGACTGTAAAAGCCTCAAGATTTCTACACCATAGTAAGCTGCGTTAGTAAGCTGTTATATTTTGCTGCTTACTGCTGCTTACTTTTCATGACCGTGTAAAAATCCTGTTTTCTAGATTCTGAAGTTTCACAGAAAGCTTAAGGTCCAGGCAGAAACCCAGAGATAAATACGAACTTCAAGGAAAAACAAGAGACAGAAAAGAGTAAAGGCGACATGTTTATTATTTAAACTATCACTTAAATAAAAAAAGTGCATAGAAAATAAACATGATTAGAAACTTTTTTTTACATTATGTACAACTTTGTTACCTAATTATACATTCAACCAAGTAGTTTGTGGTTTATTTTTTACGGTGGTGGTTTTCCTTCATTTCACTGATGTGTCGAACACTGTTGAATGGGAGAACAAATGAATGCCATAAGAAGTTTTTTTTTCTTTTCTTTTCTTTTTTTTACAGAAAGCAGGAGGATGTTGGTATAAGACAAAGGTATATTCAAGGCAAAAGAAAACTGGCCCATTCATGATCCCTCTTTGTCCACATCCCACTGTAACCCCACCCGGCCTTTTTTTTCTGACACTACATCCCATCTTAGGCTGTCTATTCACAACAAAATTACACATACAGGTTAAGTACTCTTACGACCTCTCCAGAAGTTTGAATTGTAAAAGAGCGGCTCTACATTGGTTGCTCTGGTAAATAAATAAATTAAAGGTTCTCAATGTCAGCATTTTCACTTTCTATAAAACAGTACATCATAAGAACAACCAAAAAAAGCTTCGGAGGACAGAAACAGATAAGAGAGGGAGACATGAAAGCAGTCCAAAGTGAAAAAAAAAGAAGCCATTATGGTTTCTTTAAACCTCTGGTTTCCACAAACCAAACTGAATTTTACCACATCAAGTAAATTGTCTGAAACGTCCCTGTTAAATGAAATCTGAGAAAAAAGAATAAAATAATTATAAAAAAAAAACCATTCGCTACAACAACCAGAAAAATAAACCCAAACGTCTGTCCTCAAGAAGTTCACAACCACATTAACACGGTTACATTTCTCATCACATGAAAACCATTTCGTTCCAGAAAACAAAACAAAAAAATGAAACAAAAAACGACAAATGAAAAACTGCATCGCTCCTTGCTGGCGAAGGATTTGCTCACAGGCACAGCAAAACTGGTACTGGATATCAATATACAGAAAAGAATGATGCACGTTAGTTTTATCTGATAGTACTGTAACACAAAACCATTATAGAGAACACGGAAACGTTGCTATTAACCGTTATAAATCCGCTGTTTTGCTACTGTAACTAAGTTTGTCTGTCCATTCCATATATTTGTATAGATACAAGAACAAGAAAGTACTATGCATGTTTCCATATACTGTTGAGTATTTATACTATAATTACAGATAATGACGGAGAAGAGCCACTGTTGTGGCGTGGTAAAATGTCCAAGGAGACGACAGAAGATGTTTCCTTATATGCTGCTGATAACGTCAAAAGAACCTCGACTCATTGTTTCACACTCTGACCCTGAAGATGGAGCTTGTTTGAAGAGAAAGCCCTTAGCATCAGTAACCATGTTTGGTCTTCATCACCGATACCGGCGGAAAAACGGCTTGAGCTAAACCAGCAAGAACCAAAACCGCTGATGCCATTTAAGGTCTTCCATCTCTACAAGAGAGAAAACAAAACAAAAACAAGGAAGAAGGAAACAAAAAAAGCAAAACAAAATAACAAAAAAACGCAGCTGACCAAGTATCAACACCATGATGGGTCTGGTGATGTGGAGGAAGAACATACATTCATTGTTGACCTTAGCAGCAGAACCCAGCGAGCCCAGCGGTGGCGCCACGGGAGACTTATCGGGAAGGAGAGGGCCGCCGGTGCGGTCCCTGAACTTCACTTTTTTTTTTTCTTTTTTTTTGAGCAGAAAGGATCAAGTGCACTTCGCTGGAGCTTCAAAACAAGAAACGCCCGACCAGAACCTGGTTTTACACAAACTCTGGCTTCATGTTCTGTGCTTGTGGTTTCAGCACTTTTGAGTTGCATTCTGTCTGGAGAAAGAGCCGAGTTTTGTTTTGCTATCCTCCTTCTTCTTCCTATGAGTAATCAGTGCCTGTTTCACAGCTCAAGTGCAAACCGTCCATGGTTCGTATTTTAATTTCAGTTCACCAGAATAACGGGGGCAGTAGCTGCAACAAGTCGCAGCAAAGTTGGCGCGAACGGCGTAAGGATGACGCGAAGGGATACAAAACATGGACTCTGGCTTCGATTGATCCGGCCTTTTAAATATTTGCTCTGGGACATGAAGGTTTGTGGGGGGGGGGGAGAGAAACAGATGAGGAAACCAAATGAAAAACATGTTTCCTGAATGCTGGTGAGCTATGAATGCTTCTTTGTTTTTCTTTAATTGGCTCTATGGCGATATGACAAATGCTGCTGATAAGAGTTAAAATAAAGGCACCTCTTCATCATAGTCTAAGTCTGCAGAGGGACTTACAGTGTCTTGCTAAAGTGTTCACTTTTTCATATTTCATCAAACAACGACAACCACAAACTTCATCGTATTTCATTGGGATTTCATGCAACAGGCAAAGTAATTCATAGCTAACGTGGAAAGAAACCTTTTACAAAACTAGAGCAACAAAATGCCTCCAGACGTAACCGGGTCAGTAAATGGGACACAACTACAAACCTACCAACACCTTGCATAGAGAGCCTGAATGGGAGAAGTAGCCAAAGACACTCAAAGTGACTCGAGGGGAAAGAATCCATCAACAGGACAACTGGAAGTCCTGCACTTCACTAATTAGTTTTTAATAAAGTGGGCAAGAAGAGATCCATGTTGAAAGAAAGCCTGAACAAGTCCTGCTTGCAATTAATCAAAAAAAATCATGCAATAAAAGTGACACAAAATGTCAGGAAAACCTTAAACCCAACATATCCACCATGAGACACGGCAGTGGCTGCATCATGCTGCGGTGGATGGGAGTTAAATAAAGGGCAATCCAGTCTGACTGAGCTTGAATTATTCTGCAGGGAAGAATGGGTGAAAATGTCCGTCTCTTGTGCAAAGCTGGTAGAGACAGACACCAAACGACAGACGGAGAGCTGAAAGTAATTTGGCAAACTGTTCACTTCACTTTTTATCTACTACTCTCTGCTGGTCAATCACATAAAATCCCCCCCAAAAATACAAACTTTGTGGTTGATAAAATGTGAAAAGATGAATGAAAACTTTTGCAAAGCACTATTTTTAATTTTCCTTTTTTGTCTTACAAACGCGGGTAGCTTATTTGCTTGTTTCCAATTAGCAGTGAGCCAGTCGACGTCCTGGCTTGTCGTAGAACGGATTCGATAGCAGCAGCAGCCTGTGAGCGAACTCGACTCTCGGATCGACGCGGTGTGGAGACGATAAGGCTGGAGAGAGAGGAGATATTTGCTGCAGATCCACAATCTAAACTCTCTCAAGTGCATAATTATAGTTCGCATGACGGCCAGACCAGTAGCTACAACTGGGACATTTAAGAAAGAAAGAAAAAGAAAAGAAAACAAAATCTATAAAACAATAGAAATGAAATAAACATCAGCTGTGGCCAATCGGCCTGGCGTAGATAAAGAGCTACTGGTGGACTGAACTAAACAGGAACCAAGCCACAGACCAGTGTCAGTCTTTGGAATCAAAGAAAAACATTCAGGCTCCAAATTTAGAGTAAAACAAAAAAAAACATAAACTTTGAAAAAGCAGTGGAATACAAAACATATCGACCAAGCATTAGTGTTTGTAAACCTCTATTTCCTACAAAAATGGCAATAAAATAAATATGAATTTTTAAAAATATAAATACCATCATTAAGTGCTATTCACTAGTGAGTGCTTTTAATCTTTTTTTTTCCTTTTTTTGTAAAAAAATATACATTATTTACATAAGTTTTTTTTTCCAAAAGCAAGAATGGTATTTCCCTGTCTGTAGTAAAAAGACAGATAACAAACAACAATGAAAAAAAAAAAAACCATTTTTCTTTCCCCTTAATAATGGTCATCACAACAGGCCCGAGAAAAAAGGGGGGGACAGCTGAATGAAAATTCAATTTAACAGGATGGGGTTTGGTTCTCTTGCTCCTGTGGTTTTGGGACGTCCCAGCTTACACAATTACCAAGGACAAGTCAGATAACAACAACAGCAGCAGCAGCAGCGTTCGCAGACCTGAAACGCTGCGGATGCGTCATTCGGATGAAGCTCCAAAAGTAACAAAGAAAATCATATTACGCACGTCTATTCAAGCACATCAGTAGGTTTTCCCTGGTCCCCTCGGCCGTCAGTCCACCAGAATCTCTAGCTGCCTCGCTCCCTCGGGCCAGAGGCTTGATCCAATCATCTCAGATTCACTTTTAACCAATCAGCTGAGACTGAATCTGACGACAACCCTTTTACAGCAAAGGTAAAAAAGTAAACGGTTCTCTTACAAACTCAGCTGTTCTCCCCTCCCTGATGTCTTTGTTTTTCCTGTTCCTGCTACTTTTCCTCGTCCTGCTCCTACTAGTGTTTCCAGCTGCACAGTTCCCACCAGGCTGCGCCTATTTACAGGGTCAAATAAACGCTCTACAGGGGAAGGTTTCAGCTCTGAAGGCATCAGGGCACACTGAGACAAGGAGATATGCATCGACAACACAGAAAAAAAAAACAGAGTCCTAATTTAACCTCCAATAAAATAAAATATCACTGTTTCAAGTCCCTTCAACAAATTGCACTTTGGTGTAAAACGGATCCAAGTTCTTTGATTTTTTTTTTTCCAATGTATCCTTTCCTTTAAAGTTCACATTAGTAGATCATAATATGTTTCTAAAAAAAGGATTGGCCGATGTAGAAAATAAAAAAATATGAAGGGATAACTATCATCCAAATATAAATAAAAAGGTAATATATATTGCAATGTCACGTCTTGTTACTCACCTTTCCAGGTGAAACTTTCAATGCCGAATATAAATTAGACAAAAGGAGGCACAATATGTTGGGGTTTCTACATATGGCCCTTCCTGCAGACGCGCCGCGGCCTGCAGCATTTTTGTAGCTTAAAACTGTAAACCGGCAGGAAGCGGAGTCCTCCTCCGAGTCGTTCAGGTGGGAACCGTCAGTTGAGGAACTTGCGGCACCTCTTGGCGCCGCAGTTGCAGGGCAGCTTGCTGCTGGCGTCCTCGATGGGGAACTTGTAGTCGTAGGTGAGCTCCTCGCTGCAGCAGATGCGACGCGAGGCGAAGATGACGATGTGCTTCTGGCCGTCCACGGCGATGACCCGGGAGTAGCAGTTGGGCTCGCAGGAGTGGTTGATGAAGCGGGCGGCGTTGCCGTGGACGGTGGCGTCCACCACCTCGTACTCGTCGATGCGGAACATGTAGCAGCCGATTCCCTTCGGGGGGGAGCCGAGGAGACGGGGGGAAGGTTTAGCACGCTCTCGGTTCGCCCAGAAAAATAAAGGAAAGCTGTCAAGAGGCCTCACCTTCCCGTCGTAGTATTTTTCCCGCTTGTCAGTGAGCACGGACCGGATGACGTTTCCAGAGTATTCGATCACCATTTCCCCGGCCTCGATGGTTTTCTTACAGAACAGGCCGCGGCCGTGAATAGGTGACCTGCAGTGGGAAACAAGAAGACTCGAGTTTTGCAGCTGAGACTTAAAGTCCTCTTTTTTTTCCCCTTTTGGGCCTTTTCACATTATGTCATGTTGCAAAAACACACTTGAATGCATTTTACTGGGTTTGTGTTCAAGTTACTGGACATCTGGATTAGCCCTGCTCATTTCATCAACTAAAATCGGCAAAAGTACAGAACAACTGCCTGAACATAAAGAACAGGCGAGGAGAAGCAGCCAAGATGCTAACATGCTAGTGGACTGAATTAATGCTACTCAGCATGTTAGTGTAAACCAACACTCTGGAGGAGCAGCAGAGATTCCTGATTATACAACTAAGATCTACTTTGTGTTGAACTTCCACCTACAGTCCCATTTGTTTTCCACATTAAGTTTTTGAAAGCTTTCGAGGGATAAAATTCATGTAAGGCCTCATGTTTTGTGAATCACCTTTTTAAAAATCTTTTTTTTAACGTTTAATATTAAGACTTACAAAGATGTGAACTGTGACTCTAAAGCTGCTAACAATTTAGGTGCCACTATTCAACTCTGCTGCAGACTTCTCTTGTTTAAACACAAACAGCTAATGGCATTTATCTAACCTGTAGACGCCGACGGTTTCCTTAGAGGTGGCTTTGAGCTGTTTGAACCTCGCAGCAAGCGGCAGCTCCATGGAGGCCCGTCTGAAGTGGCAGCATGAGGACGAAGTAAAAAGCGGCTTTATTACCAATTCCACACTGTGAAACCGAGACCCAAATTACTTCAGTGTCTTACCTTGCAGTCCTGAGCTGCCCTTCCTCTTCATCTTCCTCCTGCGGTCGGTACTCGGGGGGCTGTCGGTGTTTTGAAGCCAAGAAATTAAACATGTCAAATAAGGACCTCCTGGTGGGAAAAGAGCAGCACAAGATCGAAGCATTAGTGAGACAGACTGCATGCAGAATATAAAGAGTCTGTTGAGTCAACTGTGGGAAAAGTGTTGAAGCAAACGCTGGAGTGGGACAGTTTCTGATTTACTTTAGGCTCCTTTTGATATTTACACACCTGAGCAAAACTTCACGATGCCTCCAAACCACAGGATTAAAATCTCCACTTTAAATAGCTAGAATCTCTGCAGAGGGGGGGTTTCTGAACACCCAATACATTTCATACTAACGCTGCAGCTAAGAATTAGCTTAATAATCGATTATTCGGATAAAAAAATGGCACAGTTTACAGATTTTAGCTTATTTTATACTATCTTAAAAATCAATAAAAAATGCCAAAAAAACAAATACATTTCTTTTTTTTTTAAATAAAATTTATTTTATTGTCTAAAAATCAGCAACTTTTTTTGTATATGTTTGATCTTTTAGCAAAGGAAAAAAAATACTTCCATCATCAACAACTTTCTGGCTGATATAACATCAAAACAGTGTATGGCTGAGTCCTGCTGATGATTATTTTTATTTATTAATTAAATAAAAAGATAGATTAAAAAAATCTCTTGATCACAAAAGTTGAACCAGTTGAAGCTAAAACTGTGAGGCGCCCTGATAGAACAAATTTACAGACAAAAAGTGTTTATCTTAAATGAACATTTAGATATATTTTTTAACAGTTTCAGTTTAATCACTGCTCAGAACAATGTTGTTCTTTCAGCAAATTGCTTTTCATAGAGTCTGCACACTCCAGTTAACAATTAATCCAGAAGTAAATCAGTTGATGATAATCATCATAATAATCAATTCATTACCATGAGTCGTTTTAACCCCGATTCATACCCAAACGGTCCAAAAGTCCTCGCTCTGACCTGTGATGGATTTCTGCACGCGCTGAGCCGTGGGGGTTCAGCGGCGGCTCGTCCGTGTCCTCCGGCTTGTGGAAGCGGAACCGGTAGCTCCGACAGTGCCTGGATCCGTACAGCTGCTCCAGCAAGAAGACCACCGCTTCGTGGACGACGCCCAGCATCCTGAGTCCGTTCACACCTGCGGGGGGGGACACCGGGAAGAAGCTCCGAGTGAGACGGCAGCCATTCACTCTTGACATGCAGCGAATTTCTGTCTGGAAGTTTCTGGTTATTTCTGAGTTGTCGGGAACATCTGTTACCTTCGAAGGAAAGCTCTCCGAGTTGTGCATTGGAGCGAGCTTCCTTCACCTTATCGGTCAGGGACTTCCAGGCCTCTGTAGGATGAAGTATTAACACATCACAACTGGAAAAGCAACATTTCCCAAATAATGTATAAAGGAGATTTTATTACAGTTATAGCCGTTTTATAGATATCAATACCCACATATATATAAAACTCTTTGTAATTATCACTCATGGTGTTGTTTTTTGTCTGCTCTTAACTATTAAGTCAATTGAAGCTAATTTACATGTGCAGCATGTTCTGTTGGCTGACCTTCGATGCTCTCGCAGCGAATGTGGAAGCCGTCTTCGCTGTAGATTTCAAAGATGATGCCCTTTTTGGGTTTGCCGTCCAAGCCAGAATCTGCGCTGCTGCCATCCTCATTGGGCGGTGAAGCTGCCGGAAAAGACCCAGCTTCTCCAGCTGCAGGGAGCTTGTCTTTTTCCACCATCTTTCCCGGTATGGCATGACCTTCAGATGTCTTCTTTTTACCAAACAAGCTGGAGATAGAAAAATCAAGCACCAGATCAATATTTTAGGATTAGCTTTACTAATACGAGTAGAGGTTCTTCTTACTTCTTGTTGGTTGTCTTGTCTGGGGGCTTGCCGGTGTCCATCGGTTCTGGAGAGTTCAGTTTTCTGGAGCTGCATGGACAAATGATAAATATTTTAATTGTTATTATTTGTCAAGGTTTTGCAAGAAAGTAGTTATCAGAATAGAAAAGTATTTGAGCTTCTTTCTTTCTTCCAACAAAAGGCTTCTTACTTACTTAAAAACTTGCATAAAGGCCAGATTTGTGGATCTGTATAAATAATAGTTGTCAACAGATTCTCCTGCCTGACCTGTGGCTCCTCCAGAGCTACTACGAGCCTCTGGTTATTTCGCTGACATATTCAAGTCATTGCAGAACAGCTATATTTATACTGATATTGAAATATTCACAAAAAGGACACCGTTTATTACTTAAGAGACTTCATCATTGGGGGTACCGTATTTTCTGGACCATAGAGCGCACCACACTATAAGCCGCAGCCACAATAAATAATAATAATAATAATAAAAAAGGAAACGTACATATATAAGCCGCACCGGACTATAAGCCAAACCATGGCTTCTTTCACTCAGCTCTTACGTGCAGCAGCTCTAATTCCCACCTGTACTGGCAGATCGATAGCCTTCAACTTAAAAGCACCATCATATGAGTTTGAATAGATTTCTCTGTCGTGCCTGCTGCTAGCATGTGCTTATTCAATAAAAATTATCGCCTTCTACTTTGATTTCTAATTTTGACCTCCAATGATTCACTTCCTGCTAAAGAGCCCCCTGGTGGTTGAAGAAAAATCCACAGAAAAGCTGCACCAGGCTATAAGCCGCTTGGCTCAAATTGTGTGGAAAAAGTAGCGGCTTATAGTCCAAAAAATATTTATTTGTACAAAATGTTGAATATATTGCACAGCATTTTTCTTTCACCTCACGTGTCAAAACATGACCAGCAACAAAAAACTGGAATTTCTCACCCTGGGTTTGAAGATGTAAGCTGCTTTCCAGGGTTGCTGTGATATTCATTTGCCTGGGAGGCCTTGAGCTTCTTCCCGCCAGTGATCTCTACACTCTGTCTGCCCCTCTTTACTTTCTTCTTGTTTTTGTCAGTAGCTAAAGCTGCGACTGACGCTGCTGTCGGCTTCTGATCTGACGATTTGAGGACAGGGTTTGTTCTGTTGCTTTGGGAAAGCAGCGCGGCCGGTTTTCGGGTGAAAACTCCAACAACGCGTCCCTTGGCGGGACTCAGATGGGCAGAAGGGCTGGGAGATAAAGCTGCGTTACGGTTCGGTTTGGACTCAATGGTCTGCACTCTGCTAACAGGCTGAGGCTGATGCTGCAGGTGAACGTTCCCACTTTCTGCTTCGCCGTGCTGGTTGACGGCCATGCTGATGGTCTGATGGGTTGGCAGGACGCAGATGCTGCTGGCGATGGATGTTTGAACGGATGAGGTGAGCTGCGACATGAGGGGAGCGCCCCCTGCTGACTGGAGGACCACAGGCTGATCAGACAGTCCCAGACCATGTGGATTCGCTTTGAAGAGGAGGTTACTGATCGGCCCGGCGATTTCTGCAGAACTCAGCACTGGGGTGGAGAGAGACACCGATCCTGACGCCAAAAGCCCGGTGGAACCACTGGGTGGGACAGAGACCACATTCAACACCGACTGGCTGCTGCTGAGACCGGAGACAGAGCAAGGCAAGATGTGCGTTGAGGAATCGTGACTCAGGATGCCAGTCTGAGGATTGGGAATTCTCTGCTGTATGAGAGCGGTGGGATCCAAGTACATGACCCCGCCTGACTTGGTCCTCTTGATGATATTTGGGACTTTGCGCTGAGGGGTGGAGATTGCGCTCAACTCAACCAGGCTGCCGGGTTGTCCCGGGATGCTCGCTGTGATCTGCTGGGAAGACAGGTTGATCAGAGTCATGTTGGGAGGGCCCACATCGGACGGCGCCAGGGCAGGCTGGCCGCGGGTGCGAGCCGGTTTCTTGTTTTTCCTCGGCAGACGAGAGATGGGTCTCTTCTTGCCGTGAGAGGAGGCGATCACAGCCGGGGAAGAGGTCAGGGAGGAAGGACTGGAGACTATGGTGACGTTGGGGCCGAGCTCGCGAGGTCGACTCGCCTCCGAGACTAGAATCTGGTTCTGGTCGGAAGGCTGGGAGGGCAGACCGATGAGCAGGCCAGAGGTGGTGCTGGGTATTCCCGTTTGGAAGCCCGCCTGGGTGGTTCCGGTGAACGTGTGAAGCTGAGAGGGGTGAGGTATGGTGCCGAGGACTTTGCCACCAGCAGGGAAAATGGGCTGGCCTGGAGACAAACCGGTGTTCAAGCCTCTGGTGATGGTCATGGGGCTCAGCACGGCAGAAGATGTGGCTTCCATCACTCCTGTTGCGCTGATCTTCTGGGTAACGCCGTTTGGCACCGTCTGAAGCACATAGAGAGGCTGGAACTGCTGGTTGACCACAATGAGTTTATCAGGACCCGGTTTGATAACTGTCGGGCTTGAGACCTGAGCCTGGGAAGTACATGGACCAGGAACTGGACTGGGACTGCCTGCAGCAGCAGCTGCTGCTGCTGCCGCAGCAGGGAGGTATTTCTGACTCGGAAGAGGCATGGAAGGAGAATTTGGCAAAACAGATGAGCCAGAACTCCTGTTTACTTCCTGGTTTCCTGGAGTTTCCACCCCCTGACCAATAGCGGGGCTGGAAATGAACTGCTCTGGAGTCATGTGACCCTCTGCAGTCTGAGCGTCCCTGCTTCCCAAAGCTGGACCGTCGTGCTGATTCTGGGACGGCGAGACGCCAGGACCCGCTGATTTCTTATTGCCGCTCTTTTCCCCGCTGATGTTGTCCGGGTCGGAGTTCAAACCCAGGATAGTGCTGTCTGAGGTATTTGAGATGAGGCCGCCGGCCGAGTGGTTCTGGCTCGCGCTGACGGTCGGTCCGCGTGTCGTCAGAACCGAGAGGTCCGACGGCAGCTCGAGAGGAAGATATGGCTCTTCGACCGATATGGAGCTGTTGACGCTGGCCTCCACCACCCCTCCGCTCTCAGCACTGGGCAGTGGCTGCGAGAAGTCGTCAAACAGAATGTCTTTGCGCCTGTTCAAGTCGTAGGTCTCGTCGAGCAGCAGCTCAGAGGACGACGGCTCGGACTGCTGACCCAGAGTCGGCAGCGACATGGATGGCGTGTTCAACACAAACTCCATGATGTCCGACGGCAAAATATTCCCGCATTCGTCGCTGTTGTTGTTGTCGGAGTCTGACTTTAGCAGGTCCGTGCTGAGGGAGAGCTGGGCCTCCAGAGGATCCTGACCCTGGCTCTGCGGCTGGGATTTGACGCCTCCGCCGAGGGGAAGACAGTTTTCCTTCTGGTTCTTTCTGCTTTCTCGTGTGTTGCCGCCGCTGCCGGTTCCACCACCGCCGCCATCTGCCTCCTTGCTCGAATCGTGGGAGTCGCCTTTGTCCGCGTGCCTTTCTCTGCCCCTCCTCTTGGGCGCGCTCTTCTGCGGGGCGGAGGAGGAGGTGGCCGTGGTGGTGGTGGTGCTGGTGGTGCAGACGCTGGTGTCGCTCTCGGAGCCGTCATCGACGCCGTCAACTTGGCCGATTTGCTGTTTGCCCAAGGATCTGTTAAACACAACACATATAAAATGTAAGGTAATGACAGGAAATAAAGAAAGACCAAGAAACCAGACGATTCTTGGCTTCAGCGGTGACAGACATCATTGACAAAAACATTCCTGTGTGAAAGTTGGTAGTGAGTAGAATTGAGCGATAAATTGATTTAAATTTCTTCAGATTTAATTTTTGGAAAATCTTGATTTCTTATTTAATCAATGAACTACTTTTGTTTCTATAGCTGAATGATGTCAACTCACTCAAAGCCAATCATTTTGTTTGACAAGCAAATCCTAAGGCTTCTATTCAACTGTACTTTGAATTAAGCTCAACTCTATGACAGACTATTAGGTTAACATTTTAATTACGGGAATACAATCTAAGACAAAGTTTAAATATCCTTAATATTAATAAAACAAACTTGTACTATTAGAAGAATACGTTTATTATAACTCCTATGCAAAAATTTAAATCAAGAATATTGAACATTTTAAGAAAAAAAGGGAAAATGTAATGGAGTTAAAATCAGAAATTGGATCTGGACACCATGATCTTAAGCCATATTGCCCATGCCTTGTAGCGAGGGAAGGCTCAGTGTTTTGTTTTGTTTTTTAAATCAGTATTTTCAACGGCATTTTGAGAGACATCTTTGGTTCATTGAGGCAGCAAAAGAAAAGCGAGACATTCAGCATATAAAAGAACAGTAAAATTGCTGTTTAATCCTTTTGAGTTTTGTAGATAGCCTTTTGGGAACTTAAGATAAAAGCTGAAACTCACTTAAAACTCACAATGAAACAGCTGCTTTACTCACTATCCACGGTTCAAAGTTTAAAACATTAACATCTAAATTATTTCCTTAGGAATACCTGGCTCTACAGCAGCCTCTTTCTAATAAAGGAGACATTAAAACATCTGAGTCTAACATTAATACCTAATTATTTCTCACACCAGAAACGCTGCAATAAAAAAAATATAATTTGTATTCTGATGGAGAAAATTTAATCAGCTGAACTCTGTGATAGCAGGTATTTCTGAAATTTAACAGTGAAGAAAGGGACTATTAACTATAAAGGGAGTTGTGCTAAACTGATTTAAGTAGATGAAGTTGATTTTGTTTCAAATAAAACACAAAACTGAAGCAAACATAATAACATATGGGAACATAATATTTTGTAGGACACAAAAATAAAAATTACTGAGCCATCTGTTTCATATGCCTTCATTGGGTTTTACCTAAGAGGCTCTGCTTCATAACCTGGACAATTTTACTGGACCTGAAGACCTTCACTGATGCAGAGAAGTCATTTTAATCTACTTAAGGATTAAAAAAATCTGTATACAAGTAAACTTCTCCATCTTAAAAACGTATTATTGTTTTTTTTTAAGTGAAATCAGAACCATCTATATTTGGTATAGACTTTACAAAATGCTATGACATGAAAACAAACCACATAATCTTTCATTGGTGCATCTCTATAAAACATTTGAGTAAATAAATGTATCAAAAAATTGTGTACTAACAAAGTACTCAGCATGTCCTCTTCCGTTTTTCCTTGGGCCCTTTGCTGCTGCTGTTCCTCGTCTTTCAGAAAGCGCTGAAGCTGGGATCCCCTTCCTAAACAATCGTCCAGCCCCTCTATTGACGGCAGGCCTTCGCCAGGGTTGATTATTGTCCGAGTGAAGTTGTAGTAGTAGGAGTCTTTACCCCTGTTATTCATTCCGCCATCTTCGTCGTCGCCACTGTCTGCAGATGACGACGAGGTGCTCATATCATCCGCTCCGTCCACCTGCCCCTCAGCCGACTTCTTCCGTCCGCCAGTCCTCCTCTTAACCACGGCCCCCGCTCCGTCGCCGCTGCCGTAAAAGGCAATGTCCTCCTCACCGTACGAGCGGACGCCATAAAACGGAGTGAGCCCGAAGAACATGTTGGAACGTGCGCGGGCGCTGCGCCGTGGGTAACGCCTCTTGGCTGAGCCCGAGCCGTCGCTGTCGTCTTCATGATGCTTGTCCTCCATGCCTCTGTCGTGGTCGTCCTCCGGGCCTTCGCCGTCGTCCTCCTCTGCACACTGAGAGAGGAGGCTGTGGTGGTCCCTGAGCCTGTGGCGCGGACGGTTTTTGCGGAGTTCGTCTTCCTCCATCTGAGCCTGGGTGTCGGACTCGGAGCTGTCGCTGCTGCTGGCAGAGGGCGAGGAGAACAGAGGGGACGTGGCGGAGCGGTGGGTCCCCTGTCCAGCAGGGGAGACGGTGGAAGAAGTGCTTGTGGGACAGGAAGATTGCGTCCCATTGGGGTCAGACTTCATGTTAGTCTTGAGTGAAGTGTGAGAAGAGGGTTTGACTGGCCGCTTCTTCTCTCTGGAGGAAATCGACAACTGGTTGGTTATCTGTTTGGTGTGAGACTGAGTCGCGCTCACTACGCCTTTCTCTGCAGCCAAACTGGTCTGCATCTGCTGGAAGCTTTCTGGATTGCTGCTGCTGTACTTCCTCTCTGGACAGGGGAAATTCTCTCTGCTCTTTGTGGACAACCTGTCCTCTCCCTGGTTCTGCTGCTTCTCCCCCTGAGGCTTCCCTTGGGATTTGGTGCTGTTTCCGAGCACTGGAGCTTTGCTGTTGTAGGAGCTGGAGTTTGGAGAATGTGTGCTGGAGCTGCCTGTGATTTTTGCATTGTTGTTGAGAAGACTAGCTTTGTTGCTGCTGCTGTTCTGGTGGGTCTTCTCTCTGTCTCGGTCTTTGGACACATCTCTGCTGCCGGCTGATCTGACTTTGGGGTGTTTGTCTTTGGCAGCTGAGGCTGCAACCGGGGAGAGCAGGTGCAGAGAGCTCCGTTTGCCGACATCGTCCTCCACTGACGTCCGCGATGAAAAGAGGGACTTCCCAGCTGGACCTGAAGAGTAATCATTAGATTTCAGTGTACTGGACTTCTGCGGGGAGCCAGATTTTCCAACGACGGATTCCTTATGGAGTGGAGACGGTGTGGCATTCCCAGTGGCGCTGCTACTCTCCTTCCCTGAGCTGGGCTTGTCCTTGAATGGGGGGACGTTGGAGGGTGGATTGGATCGGTGACGAGGCAACAAGCTTAGACCATCGTGGTCTTTGTTTCCATGTTTTCCCTGCTTGTCAACCTGTTTGGTGCCGCCACTCCTCTGCTGACTTGAGAGAGCAGCAGTGCCCACTGGGGGAGAAGACTGTCCCGAGCCCACCGGTGCCAATCTTGGACTCTTGCTGTCACTTCCAGTCCGCCTCGATTGACTGCCGGCATTGCTATCTTTAGCTGAGCCGGAGTCTCTGTTTCGCTCTGTGCTTCTATAGCTGGAGTCTCTAGAGGGAGGTCTACCCCTGTCAGAATCCCTGCTTGATGGTCTATCTTTACCTTGGCCCATATCTTTTCCTCCTTCCCTGCTGTACTGTCTGCGTTTCTCAGAGTCCCTTTGTCCCACATCTCTGCTGAGAGACCTAGATTTGTCTATACCCTTGTAGTTAGGATTTTTGAAAGATGTCTTACTCTTATCCGTTTCTCTATTACTCGAGTCTCTATTTGCAAGCCTCCCCTTCTCAGAATCCCTCGAGGAGTCTCTACTCAGCGGTTTTCCACTCTCAGATTCTTTCAGAATCTGAGAGTCTGTACCTATAACTCTTCTCTTTTCTGGCTCTTTGGCTGATATGTCACCCTTGTCAAAGTCTTTTTGCACATGCTCTCTGGGTGATTTACTTTTTTCTGACTCCTTGGGTGCTTGGTTTCGACTTGACGTCCTTCCCTTGTCCGAATCCCTCAGGCCTTGTTCCCTTGCTGGTTGCAGCCTGTTTCCATCTGTGGAAAAGGATCTGCCCCTTTCCCCATCTCTTTGGACTGGATTCTTCTTTGAGTCTTTGATGAGGTGTTTGGATTTTTCAGGGTCTCTGGCCGGGGAGGGGATGAGAGGAGGGGGTGAGGTGAGGGGTCGTGACAAACTCTGAGGTGCGGAGGTCAAGCCTCTGTGCCTGTTCAGCTGGTGGGGAGGAGAGGACAGGGAAGGGGAGCTGTGCCGTCTGGAGTCAATGTTGCGAATGCTCGGATTCCCCGGTGAATCTGCCACAGCTTGGCTTTGGTGCAGCGGGATTCCCTCTACGATGAAAGAAACAAAAACTGGTTTAAATGTACAAAACTTATGAAATTATTTATAATTATGTTCTAAGTACAACAGGAGGTGCATGTTGGTACCTGGAGAAGACATTTGTTTGGAGTCAACAGCGCGCTGGCAGGGGGGGTAGCTGGGATGTCTGTTTCTGGTGTAAACCCTGAGCTTCGGGGTATTTGCAGGAGAGAGGTTTTCAGAGCGTCTTGGTGACTCAAATGGATCAGGAAAGTCTGTAAAAAAAACCAACACAAAAACATTTAATACTACAAATACTGTTATTAATACAGAACCACAGAGAAATTATATAGTAAAGAAAAAACTCAGTAATGGTCTTGATTACACACACACACACACTGTGTGAGTCTTCTTATATTTTTGAAAACGCATGTTCAAAACAGATGTTCAAAATTACAACCTGGAACCCAATATGGCTGACATAAATCAGTTGATACTGATAACTATTGATAAGTTTTGATTAACTGATGCCATCAACTTTGCTTAGCTGACTGTGAGACGTTGAGAGGCTAAAACCTTTCCTCTGCCTACATGCCCCAGAATGTGTGCAGTTCTGGACTGGAGTTCAGTGAAAACCCATTAGACGCATCATCTATCGATACCGATAACGTCTCTATTGCAGTATAAATACTTTTTGTGCTTTAACGCAGCTTACAAACAGGAATCGGAAACAGAAAAGTCAGTAAGTTAGTACCTGTAACAGGAGGTGGGCTGTGTGCAATTGTGCGATTCTCCTCAGGATCCATCACACTCTTCATGTCAGACTCTGCCACTGGAGGGTGACAAACTAATATCCTGCAGGTGTACACGCAACGCTTTCGGGCGTCTAAAGTGCTCCAGTACACCCTTGAACATCTGAGGAAAATAAAATGTTTTCGGTTTGATGAGCGATGTCAATTTCCTCTGCGGTTAATCCAGTTCATTTCTGTCAATCACTGATGATAATGACAACGTCAAGAATAAAAACTCCACTCACTGGTATCCAACTGGGAAGAGCTTCCGTTTGCAGTCTGAGAGCTCAGTCAGTATTCCCAAACAATCAATTGTCATGGAGCCTGCGGTGACAGTGTGTGAGTCAGTGTTCAGCACACAGAGGAAATAAAGTTAAGAAAAAGAAATGACAGGCTTTAAAAACAATGTTTAGCAACAGAGTATCACCTATTATCATGTGGACATTTTCAGGCTCCAGCCCTGCCAGCCACTTCCTCCTGAGACTGATCCCTTCCAGGTCCACCAGGATCCTGCGGGTTACCTCAAACCCTGTCACCACCTGGTAGGAAAATATGCAAACAGAAGAGATGAAGGGGAAACCTTCTCACAGCACGAACTGCTCTGCTCTCTACAGTGTAATAAGACATAAGAATTTATATCCCATTATGATGTTTTATCATTCTGCCACATAATTAAAAACTTCAGGTTAGCATAGCGTATTTTATAACTGCAAAAATGTTGGAAAGTGATAGATGGTGTAAACTGAAAATATTATAGTGCATTTATAAACAAACCAAACTCTTAAAAAAAAAAACACTGCGCCAAGAACCATTGAAGGAAACTAAATGAAAACTTAAGAAGAAGAAATGAGGACAACTTCACAACTTCCTTCTTCACAAAACAGAAACGAAAATAAAGCGGCATAAGATTTTGTTATCTTTGGTAAAGGACCATACACCATTTCTTCAGCTGGTGATAGACTAGCGGATTTGTTTTGGGTTGTTTTTACCCAGAATGCCCAGGTCTGTGGTCCACTTCCTGCTTTTGAAGTTACATTAAATCAAACGGAGACCTGGGTGTTTAGGTTTTAAAGTGAACCAAATGCATCAGACCCTTTTCAGACTTTTATTAGTAAAATAAATAAATAAATAAACCATATGGCATTTTTTTGTCACACTAACACATAAAACTATAGTAAAATACATAGTTTTATGGCTGTAATGGGAAGAAATGTGCAGAAGCTCCAAGAATATCAATAATTAAGCTGTCCTTACATACCTCCCCCTTGATGAGATCCCTGTGCTTTGGACAGTAGACTTTCCTGTCTTCCAGGAACACACAGTGGCAGTTGCGGGCACACATGAAGTGGTAGCTGCTGGTGCAGGAGGTGAGGCAGCAGCCCACAGTTGCCCCCGTCTTCTCGCACCTTTCACAGTTCTGCACAGAAAGCACGGCAGGTTGAAAACATCTGCAGATTAGATGAGCGCCGAACGCGAGGTTACGTGGACCGAGCGCCTCACCGTTTGCCTTCCCCTGAGAACAGCGGCGTGAACGTTTTTCAGAGCTCCGTCGTCATCTTCAAACACCTCCGCAGACCAGAGAGCGCAGTTCACGTGAGCCCACTCGTTCTGACCGATGTATAGCAGCCTGCCGCAGTCCTAAAAAACACAAAAGAGACGTTTCCAGGTGATAAAGACCTGATTCTTTTGACGCTGAGAAGCGAGTTGGGATTGTTGGGGACTTACATTGGTGTACTCGTCTCCATACTGGAGGCACAGCACACACTGCCTGGTGTCGGTGCTGCCTGGAGGAGGGAGAGGGGGTTCAGGACTGTCCTCGTGGTCTTAAGGGAAAATAAAACACGTTTTAAAAAAAAAAAAAACGAGAGGATCCGTGCATTTGGAGTCATTTATTTATTTTCATTGGCTTACCTGCCAGGAGGTCAAGTGGCGATGGCAGTGAAAGAGGTAGCGGAGGAGGTGAAGCGGGTGAATCTAGCTTGGCAGGGTTCTTGGGCTGCGGAGCTGGGATGATCTTTTTCATGAAGTGGGGGTGAACGGCCCGGCAAAGCTCCTGCCTCTCCTGCCACTGGGCGTAGTTGTGGTCCAGGGATGGAGGAAGGACGGCGTTGGGGAGAAGCCCACTGCTGGTGGACAGCACCAGTACTTAGTGGGACAAATATCACTTATTGTGTTATTTATTATTGTGTTGTGGTAAAAATGCCCCTCATTGGGTTTTCACTCGGGTAGACTGATGAGACCAGGATGTTGATGCAAGAAGCACCATGCAGCAAAGACTCGATAAAATCAAAGGCAGGGTTCATGTGTGAGAACATATATTCTCCAGCAAATCGCAGAGATGAGTTGAAATGGTATCAACACTAAGATACAGAATTGTATTGGTCTGTAATATTATAATTTTAAAATTCATGGTTTTAGTAGCAATAAATAGAATACTAACAGAAATAAAGGCTTTCAAATATCCATCTGTGTATATTAATATGTTTCACTTAGTAAAAAAAATCTTAAGATATTACCGAGCGACTTATTTAATCAGTCTGTATATATCTGGGTATGAAATGGATCTATTTGTTTTGTAAAGTACTCAAGGTATTTCTTCTGAATCGGCACGTTTAAATAAACGCAACAGAAACAAATTTTACAGTCGGTGGTGACAAAGCTGTGACGAGTGTGTAAGCAAAAATCTAGCATTAAACTAAAACACAGATCTGGAGGGAAAACACTGAAGCTCATCCAAAGAGTTTTTGTCGAGTTGAGCGATGCTGATGATCTGCCTCAGATCAGCAGCAGGGGAGGCATCCAGAAACAAATCCTCCCTGCGACGGCCTCATGATCCACACGCTGCATCGCTGGGTTTAATGCGACGGCTGAAGCGATCCAGAACGCAGCAGTCCAAGCTAACAAGTAAACCACAAACACGTATCGAAGGCCCTTTGAGAGAAAACCGACACGGTTGCGGTTTGCCTCCCATTCAGGCGGAATAAACGGCGTGAGGAAGCTGACAACTTAATCCGACTGACTGGCTGAGTAAGAGAAGGAGTGAGCAACAGAGACAGGGTGAATGAGGTTTTCAGGAAAAATCTCGGCATGCAGGAAAATATCCCTCCAATATCAAGAGGATGATTCGGCTCATATATTTAAAGATATATATAGGTATATAAACCCACATCTTATTCCTTCTTTCAATAATTACAGAGCCGCGCTTCTTGCAAACATCACAAAGGTTTTTGGAAAATCTCAGATTACAGCAGTATTTACGGGTCAAAGCTTCTGCTTCTCTGTAATTACAAACGTAGCTTAGAACAGCTTTTGAGAAATTATAGCAAATCACACATTTGTTAAGACCCCCGACTGCCAGGGACTTTCACTTAAAGTACAGACTCCCAGACTTTATTTGTATTAGGGTGAGCTTTTATTTCGCTAGCTATAAAAGAATGCTTTCACCAATTTGATCTCCATGCTTCCTGTTTCAGCTTAGCACGAGATGTTCCGATATCAAATAACCTCAAAAGCCAAATGACAGTTTATACAGCCCATTACCGAGACGGGGAAAATACCAAACATTATTTAATCACGATTGCGTTTGCTACAACAGGATCGAAACTCACTTGGCATTGACTTTTTGCCTTTCCCAGAACCTGGATTCCTTCACTTTGAACCACGGGAAGATTCGGTCCATTTGCTGAAACAGAAAAATAAATAAATTCAGTGGAGTTCGCATGTCAGCGCGGACCCGTCTTCAAGGGCGAAGTGGCGTTGGACGACACCGGTCTTCATAGATCACAACGCTGACACTTGACATCGCAAGGAGGAGCTTTGGCCAAACATGAGGAAACTGCTATTCTGAGTATGTGTGAACTATTTTTCTTTGTTTCAGCTGTAATTTTGCAGCGATGACGCCAAACCGAAGTTAGCTTAGGATTCTTACCCGAATGAAGAAAGACTTCACCATGCTGTTTGCTTTCCTGCTCTCAGGTTGCCCTCCGTCGCTGTTGAAGGCCGTCTGAATGATTCGTACGACGTCGTCACTGAACTCCACCTGGGAGGCGAAGCATGAAAACACAAGCACAGCATGACTAATACAGAAAACAAAAAAACTCCACCCAGATCCAGGTGATCATCTTTTAATCTGCATCCCAGGTTTGGCCAGAGATGGCTAAAGTAACATTACTTGAAATGTTCCTGAAAGTATTTTATATGTCTTGTCCATCTTTTCTTCAAACAAATACACTGTATAGTTGCAACTTAGCAATTTTCCTTTCAATTAAAATGTCTCAATTTATGTTCAATATTGTTTAAATAATTTTAGGTCATATTTCTGTGGCATAAAACCAATAGCTATGTGAGAAAAAGAAGAGAGGCAGGTTTGATGAGGGAGATTTAACATTCATAACATGCTGAATATCCAGGCATTTTATGTTTAAGTACATAAGTAATAAGGCTTTTCCTTTTAGCTATGTATGTCACGCTTTTATGTTGTTATATGTTTTCGTTCATATGTCATATGTCAAAATCTTTCTGAGCAAACAAATGGTTTTGGTTTTTCAGCCAAACGATCAACTAATTAAAGGATTAATCATTAAAAGTTGCAGCCAAATTCGTCTTGGGCGATAAAAACGTAACAAAATACACTTTTTTTGTCACTCTGTCAGATTATAAAGTGAAATCCACTGTGGTGGAGTGAGCAAGTTGTAGTATTGATTTGGTGAGTGATTGTTCCTTGACATGCATTCTGTTTATTGTAACCTTTTTATTACACAGCAGCCGTCAACACAGAGAAAATCAAACCCAACGGAAAAGTCAATCAAACAGGAACCTCCTCATTCCTGAACATTTCAAATCATCTGTGTCATCTCAGCATTAAAAATGCAGCAGCTGTTCAAAACCGTGTTTACAGTAGATGTGATCCCACTTTGCCTGCCTTCGTTAAATATGAATGTGCATCAAGTATCTCTGATTAAAGAGATTTGAAATTTTGTCTGTTGTAGCTTTGCTATAAAGACAGTTACTCACCAATGAATTGTAACGGCCCTGATCCATCTTTTTCTCAACAGACTCCAGATCCGGAGGGGAGTCGCTGGGAGGGGTTGGGGGGACCTCCGTCAGGACCGGGGGGTCCGGGCCCTCCGGGGACCGTCGGGATGGAAGACTCTCCTCTGTTTCTGGATTCAGCTCTGGAGGCTTCACCGCCTGTCGCATGATAAACGCAACACGTCCGTACAGCTGAGGCTTCATTTTGCTATAAATTTATCTACATCAACCCTCGTGTGGCAGCGCCGTCTGAGACGCCGGTTTGCGTTTCTCACCTGTCTGTAGCGCAGCAGGTGTGTGGATGTGCGCGAGTTGAGCAGAGCGTTGAGAACGTTGCGGATGCAGCCCTGAAGCTCCCTCTCCAGCGCCGTCCTCCACTCGGCCGGGCGGCGCTCCGAGCATTTTGTGCACGTGTAGGCCGCGCACTGTGGCAGCTTCGACAGCAGCTCGAACGTTTCGTCTGACGGACAGAGATACGACCGGCCATTAAGGCCCCTGCCACTTGGTTTACTGCCCGTCGGCATCCGATCAGGACTGCCTGTCAGGCCTCAGACGCTGAACGTGTTTTATTGGTATTACGGCGTCTGCGCGGCGTCGCGGTTACCTGTAAGGTTCTCACACTTGCCATGAACCCATTTCTTGCAGCGACTGCACTCCATCTTCTTGCCGTCACAGTCGTCATCTTCAAAGCACTTATCACACAGTGGGCAGAGGTTTCCTACAGGAAAAGATTAGAACCAGATGAAATGTGCTTTGACAACATTCTTGATGCCATCTACAGCGTTTCCTACACCAACTACAAGTGGCAAAGTCTTCAAAACATATTTGTTTTTAACCTGCAGTAGAATAAACATTCCTTAAATTTTAGAACATTTCAGAGACGAGGAAAAAAAGTTTTTAGAAAACGTAAATTATGTGTGCCACAAGTATTAGCACTTAAGCTGCTAGTATTTTTGCACAACCTGATTTTGTTGATCATTTTGGCATTTTCTTGCAACTTTCCACAAGGCTGCAGTATAGAGACAAATCTTAGACCATTTTCACAATCTCTTTATATTGTCTTCAGTTTGTGTCCTCTAAACAAACGGTTCCATTTAAAGACCCAGTAGTGTCAGGCAAACCATTAAATGGTTGTTATAGAGACTTGTTGACTAAATAAGTTGATTGTCTAGTCCTCCAATAGTGAAATGTGGAGAGATAACCTCCTTTCCTTTCTCATCTAGCTTTGTTTCAGTTCTATTGTTTTTTTGTTTTACATTTTATTACTCTCACAAAAAACTAGCAAGTGGAATGTTTTCATGTCTTTCTCATTTTGAAGAGTAGCTAAGAAAAACTGGCCATATTTTCATCCCAGCACCAGAATCAGCACCAATAACTGATCAAAAGTTCCTCTGAGCAGAAATGAACACAAACTGGAGCTTAATTTATTTTAAAACTATTTTCAGGGATGCCTTTAAGGATGGATTTGAGATTTCGCAAGTATTTTTTTCCTCCTTAATGTGGTTCATATTTCAAACTAACTACAGATTTTTCTCACTTTAATGGTGAGTAAAAGAAAAAATTATTTCAAGGATTTTTGCCCATCTTTACCAGAAGGTGTTGTAACATTGACTGAATTTATTCATGTCTTTCAAGTCCAAGAAAGAAAAAGCAGAAGTGCTGAACTAGTGACCGGCAGGTTGACCTCCCTCACCTTTAGAAAACAGTTTGGCACAGTCGTGACACATAGAGAAATCATATGACCACTGGGCGTCCCAGGACTTCCCAGGTTTGGTGGCTCCACAACTCTTACAGCGCACACACTTGGTACAAATCTGAGGGGAGAAAAAAAACAAACAAACACATGAGCGTAAAGACCAAAGTGCTTCAGTAAAATGCTTAACAATTGTGAAAGTGGAGCCACGATGAGGTGGAAATATTTTGATAGACAAGCTATGTAGGGTCAAGTGAATTGAGAAGATAAGCAGTAAACCCACAAGAGGAAGGAGAGGAGGAGAGAGTATGAAATTTGTTAAGAAGTGGTTGGGAGTACAGAGATGCTGATCCGTACCCAGACTCTCTTCTTCTTGGTAGGTCTGCTGGGGTAGTTGGGACCCAGGCACTCCGGGTGATAGCTGTTACGGCACTTATCGCACTCTAGCAGCTGCTGCTGCGTTGCAAAAGGCCAAAAGGAAGATGAGGAAAAAAATTTAATAACAAATGAGGCACTGATAACTCTTTTTTCCTACACTCACATTTTTAAAATCGGTGCAAGTGTGTCAGCGGCATTTAAAAATGAACGAATGACAACAATCACTGCTTTTTAGATCAGTACTTGACGTTAAAATGTTGACTACTTCACGATACAATCCGACGGGAGTTTAGGCTGACATGTGCAGCTGAAACCAGATTTTTACTTTTTTTTTTCTCCCCTTGCCGTTTCTTGTTTCATGGAAGATACGATTATCAAAATTATCTGCACATATTAAATATCAGAATAAGAAGAGATCATTTTTTACAGATTTTTATTTTTTTTTTTTTTTTTTACTAGTGTCATGTTCAAATGTTTACATGGATTTCCTTAGTATTGGATCAGATGGCCTTCAGAAACATTTGGATTTCTTTCCACAAGTTTGTCACGGTAGTTTGCTGGAAGGTTGGCTCTTTACTCCTGACAGAACCGATGAGAGGTTTGCAGCCAAACATTTCACCGTGGACGTTTCATGATAGATCAGAACATGGGAGAAGTAACTCCTTGCTGAGGAGGACGATGGACATCCAAAATAATTTTCCTGAAGTAGTGTCTGCAGAATTGCGACAAAAAGACATCCACAACTATATCTCCATTTCAGTTAAATGTTGAGACGTTGCTACGCCGTTATCATCTTGGTTTCCCTAATTAGCTTATGAAAAATTCTGTATTTAAAGGAAAGTATTAACATTAACAAATGAAACATAAAAGGTTCAGCCTGACAGAGCAGGAGTTTTTTTTCTTTGCCTTTTTACACAGAGTATGTAAATATCTGGTCTCAGCTGCAGCTGGGAGTGCAGACTTCTGCGAGCAACGCTCTGCTTTACGAGCCGATATCTTCTGAAACAAACGGCCGAACTGAGTCATCCAGCACACATCCTTCATCTTTTATAAAGATTTACAAACAGCAAGCCGAGCCATTGATCAAAATTAATGCACACAGAGGCTTCAATGGGTTGCTTAGATTAAATATGTTCACACATAATTCTTAAATGGCAGCCATACAAGGCTCACGCTGTGCAGATTTTGCACAGGGTGTGAGTTCAATAATAAAAGCATGGCAGGAAGCCAGGAAGCTGATTAAATGATGCGTGCTGGCAGGACTAGCAAGCATCTTTCCTTTCAGCAGATTCTCCTCCCTGTCAGTCTCAACTGAGCTGCTTTTGTCTCCAGCTGTAGACTGTACTAAAAGGCTTACTTTGGCTTTCTGGTGCTGGCGCCCACAGGCCTGGCAGAACCGGCAGCGTCGACAGCACCAGTTCTCAAACTGCTCCTGGAGGGGGCGCTCTGACTCCCCCAAGCAGAAGAGGTGGAATGGTTCGCAGCACACCTGGCAGAACACAAACTGGAGGGAGAACAAAAGTTTAGAGGGGGGCAGAAACAAAAAAGGAGGGCACAGGGAATTTGATTAAGAACCTGAAAACAAATCTTTTTAAGACTTCACTATTCGGTTTCTGACTTTTTTTTTTATCCTTGAGAAATTAATAAAACTTCTTTGAACCTTTTTGTGTTTTATCACAGAACAACCACAAGTTCATGATTTCATCTTTTTTTATTCAAATCACCTTTAGATGCAATTACAGGAGCACTTCTTCCTTTTGGGTTAAACATTAATTGTTCCCACTTTTAGACAGAAATGTTGTTTTTCTTTGATTTGTAGCTTCAGCTCAGTCAAACTGGATTCTCTATGAACATCCATGTTGAGGCCTAATGCTGCCACCACCATGTTTCACAGTAGGAATGGTGTGTTTTGCAACACAACCCTTATTTACAAGTGAACTAAAATGATAAAGTTTGTCATTTTCTTTTGTTGCAAAAAGGTTTGACGGGTGTAAATATTTTCGCATTTTATTCTTACCTCGACATTTCCACTGCTTGCACAAAGGAAGCAGAGTATCCTGGGTGTGACGGGCACAGAGGTCAGCAGGCTGAGTCCACCAGCTTCCCACACCTTCTCCACATCATGGTCCCTCTTGAAATCGACTCTGATTCGATGCACTCCGTCGCAGGGAGCTCGGGACATCACCTGGTCCCTAGTCGAGGGAGTGCTCAGCAAGTTTAAAGTACTGCTGCTGGGCGGTTTTGTTGTCAGCGGCTGTTTTGGATAAACAAAAGAGTAGGGGAGTGTGTGTTAAAAAGCTTTTTATTACACACTGCAACACTTTTGGTCCAGTTTCTAGTGCAAGTGTCTTAGTGCAATTGAAATGAAACTAAAAACACAAGTAAGTTTTCGGAACGACTTAATTTAAGTCAATAAAAGTTAAATAATCTGAAAATGGAACAATTTATACCTACTACGTTTTCATTTAAATTAAGGAATAATTGACTTAAAACTTTTTACTTTTTCTTTTTAACCTCGTCTTATTTCAAGTCTACAAAGATGTTTGTACTGGACCAAAACTACTTGGTAAGAGTTTGTAGGCTCACCTTGTCTTTTGTTCTCTGTTTCGGGGATGGAGGAATAGTGCGGGATGTTGGCTTCTTTGATATTTTTGAGTCAACTATGGAAAAAGGAAATGATACAAGACGTAAGTAAAACACAACCACCCAACAACAACCACATCAGATTTAAGGAAATTGTCCTCTTTTTTTTTTTTTATTTGGTCACTTGTGGCCTGTGTTGATAACCATCAGACTCAAGGTGAGAAAACAAACATAGGGTCGCTGCCAGCTCTACTGCTACACCACTTGAAGCACCAAGGAAATGTAGTTGCATTGAGCTATTACAAAACACCCAGTTTTTGGTATCATTTAAATATTACTACAGGAAGAAAACAATGTTGTACCCATTGTGGCCGAGCTCTGCTGTTGTGTTGAGTGCTGCTGGGATTTTTTCTTGGGTTCACTCAGAGAAATTTTGGGTGAAGCGTCTTTCTTTGCAGACACCTGACTCGCAGGTGTCCACTGTGAGGGCGGCTGACACTGAGTCGACTGTGAGGGAGAGCTCTGGGCTGAGGATGACGAGGAGGAAGAAGAAGACGACGACGACGACGACGAAGAGGACGAGGATGAGGAACTAGGTGAAGACGAAGACGCGGGGGAAGAAGCTTGAACAGACTGGTGTGGCTTGTGTCCCTTTTTACTGCAGGTGCCGCTTGTGACTGGAATCTGTTTGGCGTCCGGGGTCGGAGGCGGGGAGTGAGGCTGGGACGTGCCCGGCCCCGGGGTCTGCGCTTGCTCTGTTGGGGCGGGGGACGAGGCGATGGCTGGTGATGACTGCTTGGACAGCGGCGGCTGTTTGGACTTCTCCTCCATCAGCTTTAGAGGGGGGGTCGCGCTATTTCTCCGAGCAGGGTCCTCCTTTAAAGGAGCGGAAGGCGGTTTGGGGGCAGACTCCGAACTGGGGGCTTTTAACGGGTTGAGGCCTTCTTTCCTCTCCGAAAACTTCTTTTTCTTGTCCTTCTTGCCTTTCCCTTGCTTTTGGAGAAACATCTTTGAAGGCATCCACTGCAAATTCTGACACTTTCTCATCCTGAAAGTTGAACATAAAATATGTAAACTTTACTTTTCTTAAAAGAAAATAAAAGAAACATAAAATATTGTGTAAAATATAGAAAATTATATCCCTTGTATGGTTTGCTTTTTTATTGCAACTATGGACATGAAGTCTGTTAATAAAGGCAGAAATGGATTTATTTATGTGCTTCATAAAATTATTTTTTACAGTTGGTTAAAACCTTGTGATGCACAGATCAGGCGTTTTTGTCACTAGCATCTCACAGTACTGGTTATGGTGGTTGGTTTGGATAGCAGTCCAAAAAAATTAGCCTTCCTGTTATTTGCTCAAAGTCTTGATCTCTCTCACATTCCGCCAGACTGAACTACATTAAGTCCATAAGCTAAGACTTACTTGCAGCATTGCTTCTTAATGTTTCGCCCTCCAAACTTGGGCTTGTCCAGACAGTTGGTGCATTCGCCGCAGTCTTCTGGAACCTGGCAGCCTGAGCACTGGCCGCAGCGGCGGGACCGGCGGCCCTTTTTGGGAGGAGCTTCTTGAACGGCCTTCTGTCGCGTCTCTCTTGGCTTTATGGGAGGAGACTGGGGCTCTGCCTCCTCTGAGCCTGCTACTGATGACTTGTCTGTTAAATGGAATCCAGCGCATATAGATATTAGCATTAACAGTAAAAACTTTACACTTTGTTGCTTTTAAGCCTGTTGAGAATGAAAACAATAAAAAAAATTCTGTGAACAAAACCGATAGCTTTTCAAAATGAAATACAAATACTGATGGGAAAGAAAATGAGTATAATTTTCAGTTAATCCTCCAAACTGCTTACATGCCACAGTCAGGAGAAACAACCTCACATAAACTCACATGTCCTTACATGACATAAAAACTAGTCAGAAATGACAGGAACAGAGCAGCTCAGCTCCTCTCACTCCTCCAGCACTTCACTGTGTACTTGTGCTCCCATGACTGGCTAGATTTCTCTGCTTTTTTGCAAATCAATTTTCAGTACGTGCAGTAGGATGCAAGAAAAAAAAAATTGTGCTCACAATGTCTAGTGATGTTAGACAAGTCTATCATGACCTCATAAGTTTTATTTAATGGGTTGAATCATAGATTTTCATGTCAAAATTTCACATATCCAGATTCCTTAGTCCCCTTAAGGGTGTTTGAACAGTGAAGGAATGATGAAAGCAAAGGAGGAAGAAATGAAGGAAGATTTAGAATTTTTCAAGGGAGCCCTTTCATTTTTTAAGCATTATCTCATTAAAACAAGATGTTTTTCACTATTGCGTGTTTGAATAGAAAGCTTAAAAGAGAGCAAGTCAACAGAGAGGTAAGTTAAAGATGCCTCACCATCATTCCCCATGGAAGATAGGATCTTTTCTCTCTCCTCCCAGGGCAAGGCACTAAGTGTGGGCATATCATCAGGAAACACGGCCCGGTTACGGCCGAGAGCCACGGCTGCACGACGACACACGTGCTTGATGCGTGGACCGCGGACAGAGGCCTCTGACGAGTCGCTCTCCTGACCCTGCACACAAACACAAAACATGAAGCAGGTGGAAAAGGTTTCCAAACAGCAAAGGTACAGATGTATGTAGACAAAAGTTCACTGCAGAAGTTCATGCAAGTCTTTACATGACTTGATGATTATGACTTTTCGGTAAAATAAGTTATCTGAGAATTCTACTGTTAACTGGAATAGGTCTACTTCCAAGTTGATCAGCGTTGATTGCAAATCCGAAGCACATACAGCCAATCTTGGTAATTGATTAATTAGGGATTTCAGTGCACATACACTGACAGCACCACTCTTTAGTGTATGTGCACTGAAATCCCTAATTAATCAATTAGAAGGTGTTACTGTGAAGAAAAAAGGAGCACTCGAGAACTTTCAGTGAGTTGATTTAGTTAAGCTAGCCTCACTAATGATGTTAATCACAAATATAAGATGCTAAAAGCTGTTCAAATGTCAACTTCAAAATACTTTGCATTTGTTTTAAATTTCCAAGATCCAGCCCTCACAAACCAGGAGTGATGTAGCCTCTGCTTCTAATAAAACTCATAGAAATGCAAGATCAGAAAGTTCCCCACAATTCTGACTGGGCCACTTGAAGCAACAATGATGAGGATATTAGAGTGACATGAACGAGGCACTGCCAGCCTGTCAATGAACAAAAAACTCACATCGAGTTCCCTTTTCTGTACAATAAGCATAATAAGAATTCCCCTCAAGTAATACCCTCTGTGGGACTTTCCTCCTATCTAATTTCAATATGCGTTTCTATTTATGGAAACAAGACAAAGCATCATTCTCACTATCACTCATCGTCACTTGTGGGGTAAAGAACAGGAATACGAGAAACAGAAAAGTGAGATTTGAGTTCTGTGAAAACAACAAAAAGAAAAAGTCCAAAACTGACCTGGACCTTAGTCTCTTCGGCAGGCTTCAGCTTATTCTTCTTTATTGCAATGAGCTGGTCTTTGGCCTTCTTGAGGAGTCCAACCAGCCGCTTGTCAGTCAGTGAATGCTGTCCTCCTTCTGTCGACACCAAGGAGACAGGAAGCTGATGTCTGCCTTGCTGTCCTGGAAGGTTAGTTGTCGGCTGGTTAGATGCACTTCGTTTCTCTTTCTCCTTTTCCTTCTCCCCTTCTTCCGTCTCTGTCCCTTTCTCAGACGGTCTTCCTTTCTTGAGGTGGCGGCCTTTAGCGATGGACAAGGGATGGAGCCCTCTGGCTTCTAAGGAAGCAGTGTCAGAAACCGTATCAACCGATGTGGATTTCTTTCTTCCAGGAGTCTTTTTTGGTGCAATAGCGCCTTCTGAGTCCCTCCCATCAATGGTAAACAAGCTGGAAGGTGCATTTGGGGAGCCATCCGGAGTAGACACCTTACTTCGTTTCTCCAAATCTTTCCGCCCCTCTCTCTTATTTTCCTTCTCGCGATTTTTCTCAGACTCTCTCTCCTTTTCCTTCGGAGGTGGTTCTTGGGGAGTTGACAAGCTTTTTTCCTTTCCAGCGGTCCCACCTCCTCGCCCCGTGTCCTGAGCACTCGAAGGAAAGAGAGGGAAGAGAGGGGAGGAAGCAGACGATGATGTGTTTGAAAGAGGAGACGGGTGTCCTGGTGCCCCTCTTCTGGTTTCAGGTGTTCCTTGCGAGTGCAGAGCCCGAGGGACATTGGGGAAGGAGCTGAAGGAAGTAGATGTTAAGGCACTCGTGGCTAGAGGGCTTCCAGAGACCCCCGGCAAAGAGCTGGGGTTACTGCCGGAGACAGAGCCTGTCAATGCAGAAACCTCAGAGGCACCTTTGATTTGGACGCTGCGTCTCGTCATAGGGTGCGAAGAAGACCGTGGGTGGCCACGATGCGCTCCCGGGACCAGCCGTCTCCTGCGTCGCAGGGTCCTACTGGAACTGGGAGGCGTCTGGTGGGGGGAGAGAGAGCCTGGGCTGCTCCCCGAAGAAGACTGCAAGGTGACGGACTCAAAGATTCGAGAGTGGGCCTCGCTGGGTGTGAAGCGTGGCGCACGGAGCAACGAGCGCTTCTGGTGAGGCGAATCAAAGCGGGACGATGGGGGGTGTTGGTGGTGAGTGTGTTGGTGAAGGGGAGCAAACAGGCGGCTCCCCGTTCCTGCTCCGGTGCCTGGTGCTGAATACGTAGCTGAAGCAGCTCCCCCTGCTCCTGCGACGCCTTGGGGCAGCAATCCCACATCTTCAAGCGTAAGAGGCGGAGGACGAAAATTGTCAAATATAGGCTTTCGAATGAGGCCCTCCTTGGCATATTTAGCAGAGGAAAAGTACTGCTGCTTGGGATGGGACAGCGACGTCCAGCGGAAGGTGGGCTCCCTCAGAATTGAGCGATTCCTTTTGTCTGACAAGTTGGCCAGCCCCGGTGGCATAAATGTCTGGATGGGCACCCAGGATGTCTGAGAGTGGTGATCACTGATAGCGGCCGTGTTGGAGGAACCAGACAGGGGCGGCTGCGGAGCGGTGAGGAGAGGGGGTGGTGGAGGTGAGGACGGGGAAGAAGCTGTGGATGAAACCTGCTGGGAATTTCCAAGTGAAGAGGAGGCCATCAGCACTCCTGTTGGTGGGCTGATGATGGGCTTTTTAACCCCTGTGGTGCCGCTCTCTCTCACCCTCTGTTTCTGACTTCCCCGCCCAGTCCCCTGTGCTCTCCGACCCCGCTGACTTCCCTCTGCCAGCACATGCTCTGGCTCAGAAGGAGGCGAGGTAGGCCTCGAGTTGTTTAAGAGGTTGGCCTCCCTTTCTCCCTGTGAAGAGGGAGAGTGATCCTCTGGCTCGGAAAGAGCCTGTGTGCCCTCAGAAGCCTGAGAGTCAGATGAGGAGTCATCCAAGCTCGGGCTGCTGGACCTGGAAGACTCCGCAGAAGAGAGCTGCGAGGAATGCTGCGATACAGCACTCGAACCACAAGATTGTGCACTATGGCTAAATCTCCCATTGGCTGCAGCATTTGCGCTGCTGTTAAGCAGACCGGAAGCTGTCGGCGGGGCGGTGGGGACGGGGGCAGGAGAAGACGTAGGAGGGAGCGATTCCACAGGAGCGGCTGCCCCACTGCAAGTAGCAGCGGAGGTAACGGAGACAAGTGCGGGAGACGGGGACGAGGAAGTGGTGGGCGTAGGTTGGGCAGACGCAGCGACAGTGGAAGGTGGCGTTTCTAATCGCGCTATCTTTGCATGAGACGCCGGAGTTCCAAAACTGCCCTCGTCCTGGATGAAGCGCTTGGGAGTTTTGATGATGCGAAGGGAAACGGTGCTGACAACTGGCATGATGAACTGCCGGATGTTTTTGAGTTGGGTTTTTCTGATGCCAGCCTCACTGGCTCCTGACCCTCTGCCCCCAATGCCAACGGCTTCTTTCTCCAGTCGCTTCTGTGCTCCTTTCTTGGCACGCTGCAGCAGCTGCTTGGCGATGGTTGCATCGGTACGTTTGGAAGGAGGGACTATTCGAACGGGTTTCCTGTGGCGGGGGCTCTTCCTGAGGCCTACTGGTCTTCCTGGTTTAGATGCAGTTGGGGAGGTGGGTAGACTAGAAGAGTCCTGGTCTTCAACGCCGTCCATGTTCCTTACATTGGGCTCCTCTCTGCTGTGTGGTTCTGTGCCTCTGTCTCCACCTCTGACCCTAAAGGCCTTGTGTTTTCCTTCCCCGCCTTCAATCGAAGTAGACAGCTGGGCTGCAGCTGCTGCTTCAGCTTTGAGCCGCTCAGCTGACGGTGGTCGGCCACGTCTGCGTCGGGGTGCACCGGGCAAAGTCTTGAGGCGCGATTTAAGTGGGGTGGTTTTAGTCTCTGTCAGCCTCTTCAGGTTGGTAGCTTTGGATTCACCCCGGCCTCCTTTAGAAAGCTTTGCCTCAGTGTCATGAGGCTGTGTGGAGCTCCCCGGCAACCTCTTGTTGCCCTTTCTGTCCTTCTCATCCTCCGTATCTGCGCCCAGCTCAAATCCAGCCTGCCTACTGTCCTCAGCAGCTGCATGGTTGCCCGTACTCCAAGTTTTCTTACTGCTTGAAGAAGGCGGACGGCCCCTTCGCTTCTCACCAGTGCCAGGTGGCCTCCCGGGTAGCCTTTTCACTTTCTCTGCTGGCCTTTCAGGGCCGTCAGGTTTCACTTGCGTCGGAGAAGGATATGACAAGGGGGATGGTAGACTGGCAGCAGCTTTTTGAGCAGTCAGGGTCCGTGGTGGGCGGCCTCTGGGCTTCTTCTCCTGCAGGGGTGCTCCTTCTGAACACATCAGAGAACACAGAGGGCATTTAGTAAATGTCATTAAAACTGATGTAGACAGATGGTTGATGCCTTATGACAACAGGAATAAAATCTAGTCCCATTTCCCTTTTCCATAAATGATCAAGAACTGGAAAATGCCCAAGCCAAATTCCAGACCCTGTTTTAATTTTTACTAGTTAGTACCTGAAGAAGCTGATGAAGGGCTTCGTATTTCTGTTTGTTCATCGGTCGCTCCAAATCCCGCAAATGCTTCATCCTACAAAAGATTTAAAAAATGCATGCATCATTTTCTGCAAATATATACTCAATATTAATATGCATATTTTTTCACTATTTTTCACCTCTTTAGAATCAAGATCTGTCATACATCATTAGAAATGAAAAATGAATGGAATGAACATTAATTCTGTCGCTCCTGCTTCAACAGAGCCTTGAGATGTGGGTTTGTGAAATCACCAGGGACAATCAGCATCTCTAGGATCCTCACACTGGATATACTCAGGAGTGGAGGTGAGTGTGTCATTTTATCATGTTTATTTATAGAGGCGTGTGCAGATGCAGTTGAGGTCTTGTTGGCCCAGTTTGGAGAGCAGCTGCTCTCCAAGTGTGTGCAGACATTCAGACTGACTCTGCACCACCTAGGAGTTACATCACCTTGCCAAAAAAGCAGACACCATTTAAAAAAAGAACTTCGCAGCATCTGATACAAAATATAGAAAGCTATAATGTGCGCTGCAAAACTGTCTTTCGTCTGTTCGACATGTAAACTGTCATAACGGACAGTAAATACTGCTGTTTACCCTGGCAAGGAATGGTAATCTGAGCATCTGACGCTCCTCATAGCGCATTCGAGCATCTTCAGCTTCTTCTATTTACACTTCTCTCTCTTTATCCCCCGTCTTGCTTTAATGCCAGCATCCTCTCCTCTCTCCGAGCAAGCTGCTGCTCCTCGCTGGTGATTTTGCAGAGCCGAAGGGGGGGCGGAGTGCCAAAGGAAGGCTATGACTCGCTGAGGATGCAGCGAGTAGCTGACATCACAACATCCTTATTCGGGTGGCAAGATGTTAAAGCCGAACGCGCCGATGCATTGCGAGCGCACGTGTGTACCTCGTGATTCTATCGGTTATCGTTTTCACATTTACATGAGTAAATAAAAAAAAATTTAAAAGAAGTGCAAGCACCCTGTGCATAAATTACAAATTGAGATGTAAACAAGCACAACATATGAGTGAGGATGCGGGGGAGGGGAGTGCATGCACACCAGAGTGAGGACCAGAGAATGGATGTAGGAGGATGCAGAGAGAGAGCGAGAGAGAAATAAGAGATGGGGGAGAGAAAAAGGAAAAGAGAAACAAGGAAACAGCATGTTGACCACCAACAACAGTGGAAACGCAGCACTCCCCTGGGAGCACTAGATGAAAAGGCTTCAGGATTTTCAGCATGCCCGTGCAGAAGCTCGACAGATCCCAAACCAAACAGGCCTCCCACGTAAAACAAGGCTGCCCGTCTCTTCCCAAAACACATAGCTCTCGCTTCGCGCCTACTGACTGCCGAGCACAGAGAAGCGGCGGCGTGCGAAACACAAGGCTCGCCGTGAGCTCGACAGTACGGCGGGCAACTTCAAGAAGTAAACAAATACGCTAGTAGATTAGTGAGGTCACGTTCATGCGCCGCTGTGCCTCGCAATGCTGCAACGGGGCAACAGCGGAGACAGAACTTCCCTTCTCTCCGCTTAACTCTCTCGAAATGAAGAGCGGTTCACATTGTTGCACGCTCTCGCCTCGAAGCCTTCAGCAGTTTGACTTCCTGCTGATCCGCCACATCTCATCTGCCTGACTGCTGCGCACATTACTTGACAGAAATCACTAATAGGTGGAGAAAAGAGCACCAAGCTGATTCATAGTTGGAGCGAAACTGTTGCTTTCAGGGGATGTTTGGGACTGCCCCCGACACCCGTGAGGTGGCTGGGAATTCGGTTTGAGGTACGCTTCTCTGTATCGTTTTGATGCCGCTTTTACATGCCGAGAGGCAGGCTGGACTTTTAGAGCCTTTTGAGAAATCAAACTGATGCAGATAAAGTCCGTATGCAGATCTGAACTTGTTAGGCATTGCCATCCCACACACACGCAGCACCCTTTAGAAGAAATTCAGAAGCCGGTCCATGCAACGTGCAAACTTCGTGCAGACTCTTTAGAGAACACCAGCGACTGTCGTCTGCCTTATTGTGCAGATAAAACAACCACAGCACAGATTTGTGATCGGAAGCACAAACCACATCTTATGCAGCCAACAAACACAGCTGTGACAGTTTCACAAAAGGTTGTCACCTGTTAGTTTAGTGTTTTGTTAACTGTTTGGTGGAGAACTGGTTTAAATCCAAAAAAAGGCCTCCATTGCCAACGAATGACAAAATGATGGAGAATTACAACAGTTGAACTGCGAATTATATCATATTGAGAGATGCATTTTGTTCTACAACAGACACAAAGCTGCAGATACATCTGGGAAGCTGCCGTGTTTGTGTCAAAAATTAGGACTTAGGTCTTTGACATTGAACCCTGAAGCCACAAAATCCGCAATTTCAAATTTTACTTAGACTCGAAACCTGGAACTAAAGTCTCAAGCATGATCCATGTCTGGTGCAATCGAGGTTGAAAGTAAACCAGTGAGTAAATCATTTGAATAAATTATTCATTTTTGACCCCTTTGATTTACTATAGTGTATGCAAATGACTTTTTGTCACAGTAATGTTATGCATAGTAAGAATGATTTAATGCTTCTCAACAGTGCATGTCAGTAAATTGAGTTAAAGAAGACATGAAGTGCTGATATTTATCGGCACCATGGAGAAAGTGTTTACAGGAAGTCAGTCACCGGTCTGTTGAACTATGTGCTTAATTTATTAGTCAGGGGAAGTTTGTAAACTTTGAGAAGTGAATACCTCTGACCAATTTGTTTTTGTTTGCTGTATCATAAAAAACAGCCTCACTGATGTTTCCCTAGCTGTGATTTGTGTTATTGATTTTTGGTCGAGTTCAGAACAAAATAAATGTAAATTGAACTCACTTGGTAAATTTTTGTAAACATTAAGATTCTTCCAGTTCTTCAAAATAAAATTGCTTCCTTTTCTGATTCATTCATCTAAGGTTATAACTCTTTAAAGTCCTGATTTATCTTGATGCTGCTAAATAGAAACAAGGTTTTAAACTTTTTAAAACCCTGAACAGTAGCAGTCAATAAATTGCATTATTTTGATAACAATTGTTGTTTACAGCCATATAATAGGATAAAAGGATCATGTTATATTGTTTAAGGTTTTATGCTAATAAAGTGATAGCATAGTATGGTGACTCAAGGCTATCATGGCTTGAGAATTTCACATCGTTAAACAGCGAAGCTGAGTAATGTTGCCTGCTCCCTCTAACACACACACAATGCTACTCCTGGTCCTGTTGCACATCACAGTACATCCCTTTCTACCTTTACACAGTATAGAATTAGTTGCTATTACTGAGTGCTTTACACATTATGTAAATATTTCTGTTGCATAATCTTGAGACTGTTACTGTATCTGTTGATGCTGAGTGACATGGCAAAAGGCAGGTCTGTAACTGTGGGTTATTTTTCAGAAAATGTTAGGGTTTCCTTTTAGTATGCACATTTTATTTGTCAGTTTTCCACTCCTCCACAAACCAAAAGAAAAAAAAGAATAAAATGCTTGTTCTTAAAAGGAAATTTGTATCAGCGAGACAACCCCAGAATTTGTCCACAAAAATCTCTTGACTGGTGCGGTGTCCAATTATAACAAATTCCTGGAAGTTTCCCTCGAGGAAGCAGGGTAAAATCACTATTAGTCATCTTGTCCTATACGGTAAATGGGTGATTATCTCATGGTTTTTGTATGTCTTTTTGATGACACGTCTTAACCGGAAAAAGGCCACAGAAGCGACTCACGCCGGGACGAGTGCCCCATCAGACCCAAGCAAAAGGTGAACATTTGCCTTTTTTCTGCAAGTGTTCAAACACCAAATACAACTGCTTCACATTTGCCCTTCAGCACACCCGGTGGTGGGACACCTCATGTCCTTATGCGTGAGCCGTAGGACGAGGAGGACAGTTGGTGGACAAAGACAAACGGACTGACAGGCGGCGTGTCATACTGTTTCCCAACACAGCAACGTTCACAAAGGCTGGCAGACGCAGACGGTGCGTATCCACTCCGCCTAAACCAAGCGGGCAGCATAAACTCGAGTTTTAATCAAAATAAAGACAAAGACGACACGCCCACTCCTGATTGCAATCAGAGACGGGGACAAAATCCGAGGGACACCCCTGCCCCAACCGCAGGCAACACAAAGGGAGGGAAAGACGACACAATTGCCGCCTTTCACCCAGTCAGGCAACTCCGAAAGCAGAGGTGAAAGCCCCTTGCCCGCCTGCTGTAGCAGAATAAAGCCGTGGATGGGAGGGTCTGGGACTAATTCCCCCACCCAGCGTTGTCCCGTTGGGATGGGGAGGGTGGGGGTCGCCCAGCACCCTTTGATATCCCTGCCTGCACTCTTTCAGCCGCCGCACTTTGTGAGAACTGGAATGAAAGCAGACACAAGGCTTCCTGCTCCAATCCACACGCCGTCTTGGGAATGGGTAATCGGGTGTGGGGGTCTTCCATTTAAATAGGCCAAACACCTGCCGGGCCGAAGCCCCTTCCGCTCAACCACACCATTTCTCTTGAACCGCTGAGGCAAAGAGATGTTTAGGTGGATACATCCATTCAACAGCCTTTCTGTATGAATCATTAAACTTTAATAATAACAACGTGCGAGGAGAAAAGACGCAGCAGAAGGTGAGATAACAAAGGACCCGGACAAAGAAGAACCGAGGCGAACTTTGCTTGGAGACACAGAGAAAAAACTGGGGATGATCTCATTTACAAAAACATCTACATGCCCAGCCCTCTCAAAAAAAACTAAGAAAAACTATTTACAATTTGCTCACTTTAATACCATAAAATCCCTCCGTGCACAGAAGGGCAAATAAATGCCGTCATTTGGACAGCAGCAACCAAAGGGCACCCTTTAGAGACACTTAAATAGGCTTAGTAATCCATTCCAAAGTGGCAGCTGTCAGAAGAAAAGTTGCTCTGCCTCTCAGACGGGGATGTGTGTGTCTGAAGTGGATTTGGATTTTTTTTTTTATTCTGCCTGGAAGGAGGCGGGCGGGGTGACCGAGTGTCCGGCTGGCGCTCTGTTCGGGGTTGCCCCATGAGCTCAGTGTCTTGCAGTGAGCCTGGACAACCCTGCCTCGGTCTGGCCAGACAAGCACTTCACACTGCTTCTTTTTATTACTGATGAAGAGACCATGCTACGTCACCCAAACTTGATGAGGATTTAATAGACTAATCTGTGCCCACACATTCAAATTGTGTAGAATGCGAGAGTGGCTCTTTATTATAAAGGAACATCTCCTTATAAGGGTTTTATGTTGTATAAAAATCAAAGCAAGCCAATGATATAGTGACGCTTAAAGTGTGAGTGAAATAGAAGATGGGCAGAAGAAATGCACTAATACTCCAGAATCTCTAAACAGTTTAATGTGTGGCATAATAGTCTAGATTGCTCCAAATTATTTATAATCGTCCACTGATAGTGTATTGCAGTAGATCTCAGAAGATCTGATTATCTCTTAAAAGAGTCACCAAACACTAAAGTAGCATGGTACAAAGATTTTTCTTCTAGCTGACAAAAACTTAAAAACGTAAATCAATAAAATCTGATATTGCACACTTTAGGCTAAATAAAAACTCAATGGTCTATCCATTTTATAATCCACCATTTTCAGTGTTAAAGGGGAAGTCTGGATTTCTTTGAGCTAAAGTTTTGTGAAGGTATCATCTGTAACAGTTCCTTTTACCAGCAGTGGAAAGTTGACACACAGCAGTGAAAGTGTAGCACAGTGAGGAAATTACCAGAGTGGTACCATGGACAGAGCACAGCCTTCACTGATTTTAGCTATTTAAAGCTACTCACTATAAAAACTTTCACAGAATACAATGCTATACTAGCTGTAGAAAACAAAATACAGGCAAGTTTGCCACCACTTTCTCAAATTGGTGAACTTTGTCAGCGCAATGAAACAGACGCTCTCAGCTTAGAAAGCAGAGCTGAACTTAACTAAACCGTCTATAACGCTCCATCCAATAAATATGAATGTTTACAGGTTGGGCAGTTTTAAATTGCTGGAACAGGTGTCCATCTGTTACATTCTCACCACTTTGAGATGCTGCAGGTAATTAATTATTACTGATAATACCTGTAAACTCCCTCACTTCAACGTAGTTCACTGAATACATGGACTGGTCACTGGTATATATATATATATGAATAAAGAATTTTTTTAAAAAAGTTATGGTTTCAGTTACCTAAAGTTTCCACAGTTCAAATAGCCATTTAATGGTGTGCCATAAAAAGTACCAGAATGATGAGGTCTCTCAGGCAGAGAGTAGTCCTGCACTGCTAGGCACCTGGCTAAATTAAGGTTTCTATTCTTTTCCCTCACCTACTGTACAAGAAAAACAAAATAGATACAGCTAGGAAAAACAAGGACTCATGTCACCCATCACTCTTATAAGGAACCACGGTTTAATTAATACAGTGTGCAAGCAGCGTGTGCCTGTTATGCAGCAGGCTGGCTGCTGAAGCAAACAGCACAACTACTTAACCTGCTAACCAGCTCTTAGTTTCTGCACTGCAAAAACCACTTAAATTTAAAAGCATCGATTAACAATTTGCCTAATAAGCATTTAGAATGTACACACTAGATTTAGCATTAAATTATGCATTTTACTTAGGTTTACATATAATAAAATAAATAAATACGTATCAAACACGTAAAAAATGAATCCACAGATTCCGTCTCAAAACCGCCCCTCACAACCACTAACTCATTATATACAACTACTGACGTGTTTTGGGTCTGAAAGGTCGTCAGAACTGCGCTCTGAACATGAGCTCGTAACCTGCTGGTAAACATCCCCACTCCGTGTTACTCCCACTGCAATGAACGCATGCTGCACATCATGAAGGAGGAAGATGGTAGTTCGCTAACGCGAACACACCCCCACATCACACGGTCCGTCTGGAAGGGGCTCGTTGTTATTGTAGCCAGCCCTACATGCGCACTGTCACCAGCAAGCCTCTTTCCGCTGATAAACCTGCCCACAAAACATGCCCATATGCTCCCGTTATACATCGAGCACCGCTATGTTCATTGTGCAGCGTGAAATCGGGCGTCCTCGCCTCGTGTAATAAGCCAGATATTAGGTTTGTATTAGCTACGTACCGACTGTAAGGAGAGGGGGGGGGGGAACATGTCCACCTCCCATTTTCCTATGCATCAGCAATAGCCCCGATGGCTAGCGTGGCGTTACAGCGTAGCATGGTAGCTGTCTTAGCTTATCACCAAACAGAAACCGTTTACGTTTGTGTGTGAAGCCTTGCTAACTTTAGCCCCTAATGCTTCCACTCGACTGCGTAGCGATGAACCATTCGGAGGTAAACACAGGAACCTCCTGAGTACAAAACTCAACTTCACCAGCGTTTCAGACAGAAGAATAATGGTGTACTTTGGGCTAAGGTATACAAACAGCTAGCATGCGAGCTAACCAGGCGAACGTCGCTAAAAGGTTACCACCTCGATGCAACGAGTTAGCCCTTTTAGCTCATTTTGATACTACGGGGCTATTTAGCTGCCAATGATCTACTCCTAGAAAGCTAAACACGGGTTAAGCGAGAGGAGAACAACCAGTGCAGAAATATACGCTGCACACAGCTAACTTCACGTTAGCTCATCATAAACCACAACTGTACTCTCGCTTCCTTTAAGTTGCCTTATTTTTTCTACGCATTACATGCTTACTTCAAAGACAGACGCTAAATTTGGGTGTTTAAATGCTAGTTAACAGTAGGCCAGTAACACCAATGCTTACATGGGACGTCAACTTTTACATTGTGAGTGAGAATGAATTTTAAGGAGAACATATAGAGCTCTGGCGGCTCCATATCATTTTAAGTTATCCAACTAGCAAACCATAAGTATTGAAATAGGTGTAAGGCGTCTATTGACTTGCATTTGTTCCGTATGTTAACGGGACTCTAGGATGTAATTACCAGTGCAACACTGGGGGGTTTCTCTGCTGTGGTTTGGCTAACAGAGTAATGTTAGCTCTCCATCTAAACTGTGTGGATGTAGCATCTCTCCTCCTCCGAGAAGAAGAAACTTTCCTTCGTCTTAAATGGTTGAGCTATACAAAATAAAAACTTACTATCTGTGCCTTTTCTAACTAAACTTGCAGCTGCAGTACATTACAGTATAGTTAAAGGCCACACAGCTCAGTCAAAGTTAACCGAGCATCCTTCCAATGACAAGTTTTGGGGGGGGGGGCTGTAACCGTTAGCTCCTCTCCTCGGAGGGACCGAGCGGTCCGCCAACCGGCCCGGGTGTCTCGGAGCTGTCTAACCCGCTGCTCCCGGCTGCGTCCCGGGCTTACCTCCGCGCTGCTAGAGTCGCTCGATTCCCCCAAAACATCCCGAAATTTCTGCAGGTTGCTCCTGATAACCGAAGAAACCTGTAGTGCAGCGTCAAACCCGGGTCCGAGTCCAGCGGCGTTTGGCTGGGCTCCCGAAACGCTCCGCAAAAAGGCAGTAACCCTGATACGGCCCGCTCTCCTCCCGGTACCGGAGTTGCTGCTCCCTCCGGGCCGAGCAGGGAACCGCCACCGACAGCTGTGCGCCATTTTACCTCTCTGCCTGTCTGCCCCTATGATCAGATACCTCGGTGGGCGGAACCCTAACCAAGCACTCCACATAAACAACCTCTACCACAGCGCTCCGTTCACGCTGACGAGCTCGTCGTTATGCATGTTGCGGGGCGACACTGAAAGAACCCGGACAATGCATTTTCTTAGCGGTCCTATTCCGGATCTGCATGGCTGAATCCTAATCAGGTTCAGGGGTTTTGCCCGGGAAATAAGTCGAAATTTAAACCACAGATATTGGGCGGATTGTTAAATAAGGCGTAAAATGTGTTTCAAAAAACCCAGTTTCACAGCATATTCACGAGCTAGAATATGTTTAAAAACCGCACTTGTGTTTAATAAGGAACAATCGTTGTGAGTATAAAAGGCAGGTTTGTATCAGAACTATTAAACTTGGCAGAGCTTCATGTGCTGCTTTTGTGCTCGGTTGTTGGATTTGCCAAGATGCCAATCGGAAATTCTCCCTCAAAAGTTTTCTTCTTCTTTCATTGCTATTTTTTGCTTGTGTTGTTTACATCGACAATCTACTTTTATGAAAATTTCCAATAAAACCAGAAATCGCTAAATTTTCAGAATAAGTCAACTACATTAAACTGCCTTAAATTATCTAATACCACCCTTAAAATGGGAAGTCAAACAATACAGCTGTTACCTTCAGTTGTTGTGGAAATGCTGTTTAGAACAAAATTAATTACTGTTTGTTTTTAATCACAACATTTATAATAAAACTCATTTAACTAAAGTTTACTTAGAAAGCAGCTTATAAAAACCAAAGCAAAAAACACATCCATAGCTATTTAGACCTTTAAGAGACCTTTTGAAATTAAGCTTTTTGTGCAAAGTTGAACAAGATGTCTTTTGATGTTAATTCAATAGGTGCAGTGATCATAAAGCTGAACGACTTTGTTCACTTTCTCCGCTGCCATTGCTACAACTACAGGCAAGCTATAAGTCTATAACAGCTGACGTCATCGTTCACAACTTCTGTTAGCTGATTGGCCCGGCTGAAATTCAACCAGAGGAATCCAAGTCAATGGGAGAAAGCCCAGACTGAGCTGTCAAGATTAGAATCGAGTGGAATAGGCCAAGAAAGCAGAGGCCAGGCTAAACTACAATACTTTGTTCTTTAAAGGTAATATAATGCTAAAGAAACACGTAATGTCAACCCAGTCATCCTGCAACTGGCACTTTGCTGGAGAAGAGGAAGGGTCCTCCTCCTGTCCTTTCACATCCATCTCTTGTAATCCAAATGTCATTATCCTGTCCCTCTTTTACAATTCAACAACCTACATTTTTCTAAAACAGGTGAGAAAAAGTAATAAATTAATGAAAAACAGAACAAGACAACTGTATAGAATACACACTTTCTCCTAAAATGTTATTGCAATAAAGAAATGTCAGCCTTTTTCTGGTCAGCCAGTATGTATGGATTTTAATTTATGCACCTTTATGGTATAACATGGCTGATGAGCTGCCTTTAATGTTCCCTGTGCCCCAAATACATAAAAAACACACATATATGAAGTCAACGGATGGGACGAGACATGCATGCTAACCTGCTGCCCTGCAGCTTGTCCTGCATCTTGGACGCTCCAGCATAAAAAAAAAATATTTTCGATAATTTGCCTGAGTCCAACACTAACCTTTTTGTTGTTTTCTACCCAAGTTTTCCACTCCCTTCAGGGTACTTTAAGCATGTTAATTGGAAAGCTTAAAGAGCACAACACAGAGGCATAGTCAAAATATACACTTGTTGTATTTATTCACTGTGTAAAAAAAAAAAATCTATACCTGAACCAGAAAAAAGAAACATAAGAAGCATCTTACCTGAGTTAAGGAGGAAAATGACTGATTTCAGTCCTTTTTCACTCCAGATGAAAGCTTGTATTTGGAAATCATGGTTTTAGATTGCGGAGAGAAACACAGAGTCCAAGTTGCTTGAGGTCCAAAGTGAGATCAAATAATGGATGCAGTCAAACTTCCCCAAAATCATCTGTGATAAGTCAGACATCATCCCGATCGGCCCCAGATCCCTTGCCAAAACTGCCAACGTCAGTCTCCCTCCACTCACATCTGCAACCTCTCCTTTGAACAAGAACGGCCATTTCCCCCTCCATCTAAAAAATGTTGCTCATCTCCACCCACCACTCATCGTCTTAGCTGCTAAAATTCTCATCTACGCCTTCAATACCTCCAGACTTGATTACTGTAACAGCCTTCTTCATCGCTCATGGTCCAAAGTCCTCAACAAACTCCAGCACATACAGAGCTCTGCTGCTCACCCACAGCCTCTCCAGTCACCGCCTCACAACCTCCCTGTCCTTCAACGTATTCATTTCAAAGGTCTTCATAACCAAGTGTCCTGCTACCTCACCAACCCGCTCTACCGTCCATCACATTCTCACTAGCAGCCTACACACCTCTGAAGCCAGCCTTCTGTGTCCAGCACTCTGGCTACTCCACCCATAACTCTCTCCCCAAACACTTCCATTACCATACAGACCCTCACGCATTCAACTCTTTCAAAACACACCTTTTCAGAACAGCTTTCATGACTAATGTCTTGTTTTATGTTTTAGATTTTTGAAAAAAAAATAGCTGAAGTAAATGTGCTGTGCTGTTTGTAATTTGCTTGATTCCTGTGGAGCGAGTTTGTAGAAAAGCATTACGTAAACAAAAATGCATTACGTTTCGAGCGTTGGTGATGATACAGGGAGCAATGTCATCAGCTGGTCTTTGTCAACTGCATTTTATAAAATGAGAAGTCTTCGTGCAGTCAAACCTAACATTTTTTGAGCACTTCATACCTATCTGCTGACAGAGATGTGCAGAGATGTTGGCTAAATTTTCTAGAAGGATGTGAACCCGTCTACGCAGTCCAGTACCAGTGATGTTATTGAGCCATTAAACTCAACTGACCTGAACTTCAGAGAAACTAAGGAGGACCGTCAAGAGGAAGCTTATGAGACAAGCTGATATCAAAGCAACCTGGGCTTCCTGCACACCGCCGTGCCACAGTGAAGGAGATATTCATGCAAAAGGAGCAACGATCAAATATTGAGTGAATGGAGTGAACGCACTTTTTATTGCACCATGCAATTCCATATTAAAAATAAAGCCTTTACCGACTATATAGGATCATCTTCTGAAAAACTGCATTTTGGGTTTTTGTTAGCTGTAAGCTATAATAATCAAAAATAGCTGAAGTAAATATTTTGAACTACATCTCTAAAGAACCTTTCAGATATTTATTTTTCTGATATGCACGTGTATCATTCTACATCACATTCACTGGTGGCAGCATCATTAGAAGAATGGTTTCTTGCCAGTTTCTGGTTTCGCTGTCAAATGTTTGAGAAGTCTAGAAATACAGGATATCTGCTGTATTTTCACAGCTTCTGCTAATTACACCAGGTAAAGTCAGTATTGAACATGTTAAAAGGCCCACACACGTCTAGACAGGCCTTTTTAGATCATCTGCAGCCACCACCTATTTTTTGTTCTTAAGAGGGTTTCAAGGTTTTTATTTATTTTTCACCACACGCAGCCAAAACCTACTCGGCACCTTTACTGATGATTACCATGGTCAAGATTATGTTCAAGACAGAGTAACTCTTTTCCCTTTTTACCAGAATAAAACTCCTGGCTTTAGCTAAAAAAAAGACAACTATGACATAAAATATTGTTTACATTTATGATTACGTAATCAAACCAGATTTTCAGAATTACATCAAAGTTTACACTCCAAAACCTGTATGAATAACAGATGTTAAAATATTTTTAAAAGGTCTAGTTGGGAAAAAGTCTGTGTCAAAGTGTTAGCAGTAAATTCATCCCAAATCTTTAAATATCTCGACATTTGAGGCACAGGATTTTCAAAAATACAAACAGAAAGTTTATGTTAAACTTATATGTACAATATGTTTTTTCTTCATTTGCTAAAATATTTGCAAAATAGAGGCTCAATTTGTACACACACATAAATAAGTTTATAAATTCACAGAATCACTAAATGTCTCTTATAATTTACATAAGTTTATTTCTTATTCATACTGTACATCCAAAATATTTTTTTAAAATCACATTTAAAACAAAAGTATTGCATTGTAATTTAAAGACCATTAGGATGGTAAATATTTAAAACAGAATCAGAGCATGCCAACAAAGCCACTCCTCACACTTTGTCACCTCCTACTTGAGTTAAAGCTCTTTAACTCAAACACACTCAAACAAGATGTAATCTCCTTTTCCTTTACAACAATCTTCTGCAAAGCTGCTTATATTCACAGAAACAAATTAGCATGTGCATGTTAAAGGTATTGAAACTCATTTGCTGAGATTTACAGCAAAGCTCCGTGTTTTAGGCACCAATTCTACTGATCGACTGTTTGCTCAAATGTTAATGCACTACATTTAAACCCCAGAGGAAAAGTTATGATCAGGTAAGTTTTGCTTAACAGGATGAAAAGGAATCATATACTCTGAGGTAACACTAGCTCTTTTTTTGGCTTTTTAGTTCAAATAAATGTGGTTGTAAAGGGAAATAACTTGAATCTGTATCAAGTTAGAGAAACAAATCTAAGACGACGACACAGGCAAGTGGATTCTGTTGCAGTGATGACAAAATAAAATCTGGATCGCATTTTCCAGTCTGTCTGTCTGGGCCAAGAACACCTAAGGAGTCCTCCGTTACCACTGCTAGGTGTCTGACAGAAGTGATCCATAGTTTCACAAATGAAGATAGTCAGCCAGATTGTTTTGAAAAGCTGGCAAATGCTCTGAAAATTTTAATTTTAGACCAACTCTCTACTATTCTACAAAAAGGCCTTCCACCCAAAAAGGAAGACTTCCTTCTAAGTAGGAAAATATTTAAAGGCAAAGTCAGATTTTCTTTTTAGTGGTTGTGTGGAGTACTCATGAGAAGAAAGTGTATAACTTGCATTTGATGAACAGAGCATAAACACAGTATGAAGAATCTGAAAAAAATCCTGGTGAATTAGCTCAAAATTATATTCTAATTTGTTCTGTAGAGAAATTTACTCTTGCTTAAGCCACCTTCTGAGTTGCTCTTAGTTTGACTTTCCACTAAGAATCCTTCATGCCACATTCAGGAAACTGAAGTCACACTAATCAATAGACTCCATAAAACCCCACTTGAAACTTTTTTTTCTTATAATCTGTGTTAAAACACAAATACAGCATTTAAGGTTTTTAATGCCTAAAAGTAGAACTTTATTGTTAATCAATCAGACTCTATGAATGTTTAGTTTTATGTAACGTTGCCAATTTTATTTACAAAGAGCCTGCCAATTGACGTTTAACCAACGGGTGCAAATGAATGGAGTCTTGGTGAACTTTAAAGGCAGTGTATGGTATTCTTCACAAGGATAAATTCAGTTTGAAATGTTAAACACCTCGTGCGTCCATGTTCTTAACCCATGACTTGTCTAAAATACTTACCTTGCATTGTAAAAAGGTCAAATAGGAGGTTCACACTGAACTGCTGCTTCGGGCTCTAAATCCCACTGCGATAACTGCACAAGCAGAAGCAGCCTCCATCCTGCGAATGTTAACCCGCCAGGGAGCCTTGCTAGCACAGCTGCTGTTTATTGATTTTAAAGTGAAGTTTGCATGGACTGTTGTCACAGAGAGGGTCCATTAAGCATGAGTGGGTGTATGCAATAAGCAGCTACAGCAGAGAAGTAAGAAGAAATCCACAGAGGAAAGCAGACTGTGGATTTGCCACTGAAGCAAAGGAGCAAAACAAGGAAGGGAGAAGTCACTGTTTTTCCACTGTGGGACTAGCCACTGGGCCCCTGCTGCTGCTTGTCCTGCCTGTGCTGCTCCAACCACTGTGAGATCTGCTCTTTGAGCTCCACGTTTGGCTTGATCTGGTCCATGGTGAGAGGACTGCGGTTGAACGGGTCGGTTTGGTCGCTGCACAGAGGACATGATAAATAACAAGAAGTCACAATTTTATTTTAGCGATTCAAGTTTCAATTTCTGCATTCACAGTTTTAAGAGTCGATTAAATGTCAGAAACATAGCTTAGAGAACAGTGAAGGGCAAATATACTTTATCTTAATCTAAAAACTAAATGTAAACATGAAACAAAAATCTTAATCCTTTCAGCATTAAGATTTATGATTTTTTTTAAATAAAAAAACTAAGTGTTTTTCTCTTTAACTCTCACTTCAACTTTTGGTGCTGATGATAAAGTGGATTTCTCCTCAACAAAAGAGAAAAGTCTGTATTCTTTTTTTTTTCCCCAGGATGGGAATCCTGGCTTCAAGGAAAACAAATACCTTCAATAGTTACTTAAAGGGAATGAATTGTCTGTGGCACAACACGGTTTGTGCCATGATGAAGCCACATTACTTGAGCAGTGAGCAGGCAAGCGGACCAGTGAGGCAACCACACAGGTTGTTTGTGAGCATAAAGTTGGTTTTTGTTTTTAACTTGTATTTGATTGCTGTCAGAAAGAAATATCTGCCAGTCTGTGGATCACGTTACTAAATAAATCAATAAGTAGCTGCAGTAGCAACTCAATTTTCCCTCAACCCCAGCCAAATAAATAGCAGCTTTTATATTAGCATTCTGACTTCCTTAGGAAAGAAAACGTGTAGTGATAGTGAGCTTTTTGGGGCTAAATCACTAAATGGCTCATTTGTGTAAATTAGGCTCTTCTGGTGATACAGTGCAGATTTGAATCAGGGTCACAATGTTGGTCAAAACTGTAACAAACGTTAAAACATTTAACCTCAATTCTACCAGAAATGTAGAATTTTTGTTTGGAATTTTGTCACAATTAATGTGACAAAATTGTTAATATACAAGACAAATCAGGATATTTTCAGACTGTGTAATTCCAGAGTCAAGACATTAGAACATTAGAAGTTAGCTTGTAGAAACCAAGCGAGCGACGTAATCTGCTGGACTGGTGCTGTGTCACAACATGAACGGACCAGGAAGAGGAACTGTTTCACTATGCAGAAATAAACTGTTTGACCCGGTGAATAGATCATTTGAGTGAACAGATTGTAGAGATACAGTACAGTCCAATGAACTGCCGTCCCATCACTAATCTACAAAAGGAAAGATTGTAAAAATGGCATTTAAACAAATGAGTGACATGGTGTTTTTTTTCCCCCAGAAGTTACGAACCTGAGTAGATGTCTTGCTATAGTGGAACGATCTACAGTGACATTAGAAGATGGAAGAAGAACAGGATCCAACATCAGGGTGGACATGATGGGATCCAAGAATTCATCTGGAGCGTCTGCATACGTTTCCTCTTCCTGCTGCTGCCGGTCTGCATGGGACTGTGATCCATGAAATAAATAAATAATTACTGATTCTTTTTTCACTGACCACAAAAAAAAAATTGTCATAATACAGGAAAAAAAGATACCTTAATTTTATCTGCAAGGAGTCCAAACGCCACAATCATGTCACCAGGCTTGTTGATCTTCCTTAGCACACGGAGAGTCTGGGAGAAGAGCGTCGGCGAATACGATCGTCCGTCCTTTGGGACTGTGGCACAGAAATTTTCCTCATCACTGCAAAAGACAAACGCGTCATGTTCAAATTTTACTCAGAAGTTAACTTTCTACTTCGAAATCCATCTCTGCCACATGGAGAAAATATGCAGATTTTAATGCTCAACAAATTGTCAATAAAAACAACAAAAGCCATTTAAGAGATTCTTTACTTTATCAGATCAATTTATGACAGAAGAATCTTCGTGGCATACCCCAGGTTTAGGTAGATTGTGCAGATGTCCGAAACGAGCTGCTGTGGCTTAAAGTCGAACTCGCTGAAGTCTTTGACTTTAAGTGCACCCATCTTTGGACCAACCAGGTGCTGCAAAAAGTAGTTCAACATCGAGATGATCCTCTCGGCCAGAAACGGGTGCACAAAGATGCCCTTGATCTCTGAGGGAGAGACGGAAACAGAAGGACAAATTATTTAGGGCGCATAGAGCTTAGTTAACCCTTTGAAATACTTTCTAATTCCAACACATCTTTTAGGTGAGATTTGGAGGAAAATGATTGAAACAGGAAATGAACACTTTGTCACAATCAATTTTTAAAAATCTCAGCCTGATTTTGCATCCACATCCTCCAAAGTTGTATTATGGACCAAACACACCATTTAGCTATTCTAACTAATCTGTTAGCCCAACAATATACGTGGTTTCCACCCTTTACATTGATGTTCATAGTGAATTACAGACTGAAATGTCTGCTACAGATTCCTGTGTAACTGTGGGATGTCCCCTGATACAAATACTGTCTTCCCAGTTGGAGTTAATCTTCTGTTGCTTAAACTTAAAAAGAAATGTATTCTTTTCCAACTCTAAAACACAAAAATGTGTCAATAACCCAGATTACTACCAATGGCAGCAACATTTTAGTTTTAGAAAATGTCCCCAAAAAAAATTCTGAAGGTCCAATTGAGGTAAATGTTTAATTTAGTTTGGCTTATTTCTTTATTATAAACATTTCAAATACCATGATATATATCTAGATAACTATTTATTTAAAAAGGAGGTAGCCAGAAGTATAAGCTTAACTCGACTGTGCCCCCTTTCTTTGATGTGTCTTACTTTAAACATCACTCTTTAAAAAGCATGTAATATTTGATACAAAGTGCAACACTTAAAAGTCATCCTGAAACAACATTTTCTCTTGCTCTGAGGCTGCAGATGGAAACTAACAAGAGGTAAATCTAGTGCAAAGCATCTTTTATTAAAGTTCATTGAACATTGTCCCTGTTATGTAAACTAATAAACTGAACTTACCTAAACTATTCAAGCGTCACTGAATATATAAAACGTTCTCTGTAGTTGATTGGTGCATGTCTTTCAACATTTTCAGCTAAAATTTTCATAATTGGAATATTTGGAGATATTATACTTAAACATTCAAATAATTTTCAAGGTAAAACAAAGGCTTATTATTTCGTGCAGTGTTTTTTTCCCCTGCCTGACCTGAGGTAAGGAAGGCCAGTGTGCCGATAGTCTCATTGGACATGATATTGTGGAAGCGTCCCAGTTGTCCAAACATCTGTAGGCTTGACTCCTTTTCTCTTCGGACATCAGGGGCCAGGCTTTCCCACTCCCCTCTGTCCCGCTCAAGCTGCAGAATCTTAATTTTACTCAAGTACTGCAGGAAAACCGAAACAAAAACTGACTTTAGTTACTTTGAGATCACATCGGGGTTCCCAGTACATATTTGACACGAGGAACAAATGTGTCCTCATGTGTTGTATGTTGAGAATTAGTCTCCACCGGTATCACCTGGATAGCCTCATCCAATAGGAAAATGGCATCATTCATGAGCAGGTTGAGGAACCTGAGGAACAGAGGGGGGTTCATGGCCTCCAGGTTCTCGGATGCATAGTTTGCCAAATGCTGAAACAAGCATGAAAAAGCAGATAATCCAACATAGAATCAGAAACATTTTAATTCATACACTCATTTAACCAACAGCTTTCTTACGTTTTAGTGTGTTCAGAACATTGAAAAATTTAAGAAAGCATCACTGAACTAGAAGAAGATGTTTCCGCATTCCTTTGTTTATTCTTGGTTAAAGTTTTTTATTCCTCTGGAATGAACCTTAAAAAAATAAAATAGATTATCAGAGTTCATCTGCTCTGTGACCAAGCATCTACATTTACAATTTAAAAGCCGGCCAGATCATCAACTCTGCATTATCGTTGAAAGCTTTACACCAATGTCTGTCATGAACGTCAGCAAGACAGTTAAAGCATATTTTCATGCTGTTATCCCAGCCATGATGTTCGCTTTTCCTGCTGCCTTTAATTACTGAAATGAAATAGACTGAATTTAGCTTGGTATGATTGGACCAATTTCTTATAATTCTTTAATTATTGCTGCGAAGAAAACAAATCTTCGGAAGAATTTAATTGAGCTGAATTGAACGGAATCGAATAATAGCTGAAAAATTGTGAGTAAAATAGAGTTCACTTAAACAATGCATAGGTAAACTGAACTAAACTGGACCAAATTGAGCTTCTGTGTAACATGTACAACATCATTCATGAGCAAACTGAAATCATACAAGAACCAAACTGGAAATCATACAAGAACACTTCAAAGTCAGAAAAACATCCAGGCTTCTAGTTATAAACAAATACCAACCCTTTTACATAAAAAGGCAAAGCATTGAGATAAGTAAGGTTCAGAGATCGTTGGTTTATTCACCTTGATGCTCTCTCTGTAGTTGTCTTTGCTCCACATGTACTTCAGAATTGGATACATCGGTCTTCTGTAGTTGAATTTCTGTTCAAACTGATGAGGGTCACCTGGGTAAAAATGGGAAGAAAAGTTAAGCTAAACTCTATTTTACACCAAGCAGATTCTCATACTTTCAGCGGAACTCACAGGTAAAACCCGCGCAATTAATCCAAACTCAGACTGTGAAACATCTAACTTTGATTCAGATCTTATTTGCAGCTCTGACATGTCTTTTTAGACGAGGGTGATTTAATCGTAGTCTTACATGATTGTTTAAAATCAGTAGTAATGACGGAAATACAATATTGGGACCAGGTTCCGCTAGATAAGACATGGACAAATTTAACCCTAAGAAATTAACTTTGACCTACCTGTAAATTCAATGTCGACAAACACAGTGATGAGGGCCTCAGCCAGCTGAGGTGCGTGGGCATAGGAGCAGAAAACTCTCTCCCTCTGGAAAACGATGGGCTGAGAAGCACCAGGAGCCAGCGGCTCCATGTGAGGCATCACGGCTTCCAACACTTCTGCAAGCTTTGCTCTTAAATGGGGATTCTTCATCCTGGATAACAGAAACAGGTTGAAAGCTAAATATAGGGCTGAAACAATTAGTCAAAAAAAGTCAATTTGCTGCAAGAACACACTCAGAGCAATAACTAAAAATGGTAGAAAAAAATGCATATATATTACATTTAAGATGAAAAATATATATGCTTTTCTTTGAACCTGCTCTGCTCAGAACTACTCCAGTGGCAGTTTTAGCTTCACCTAGTCCAGATTCTGTAAAAATCTCTTATTAAGCATCTTTTGCATTAAATTATTAATAAAACAGTCAACAAATCAGTTCTACATTGTATTGTATTGTATTGATGCCAAGTCAAGCAGAAAGGCCTGAGACTTTCACAGGCTGATGTTAGAAGGATCTATTTAGCTGCAGATTTGTCCTTTGCTACAGATGATCAAGTGTTCACTGTAGAAATCGTCTTGTTGCATTTTAGGCAAGAACATTTTGGTTTTCTCACTTGAAAAGGAATTAATGTTTCTAATTATTTGTATTTTAAAATAAGCTTAAGTGGTTACATGAAAAATCTGCAGACTGCGGCAATTTTTTTCAAATGCGATTCATCAATAAATCGCCGGAGTAATCGATCGCTAAAATAATCGTCACGCACTTCTCCACATTTCCCATGAAGACAGTTATGAAGTTAAGAATCTGCTCTAGGCTTTCCGCGGACGTCTCCAAGATATCCTCTGCAAAGCGGCGCAGGAAGATGAAGAAGTCTCCCAAGTTTTCTGCAAAAAACTCTGACAAAAAATAAAAACAGTTCAGGTTTACTCATAGCTGTTGTGTTCAGGGACTTTCAGCTTTACTTGATGAGTGTATTCTGAGTAACTAACCACAGACACATTGCACAAACAGCTGCAACCATTTCAAAATGTATTTTATTATTCCTCAGACCAAGCCTCTGACTCCGACATACCTGGTACATAGCAGAGCAAGGTGTTGTGCTGCGACGCCAGGGGAAAGCTGAGTGCTACATGTTCGGGCCCCTGGTTTCCCATGCTCAGCTGAACAAGCAGAGCAGCAGTGGAAGCTTGCAGGTTAAGGCAACATTGCAGCATGGAGGGCTGCGTCGTGGCAGCTTTGGTAGACAGATACACGATCATCAGACGCTCAAACTGCTCCAGGAGCTGCTCGGACAGCGGACTGCCCGCACGCTGGGCGTCCTGCCAGGTCACCTGGAGCCGATGGAGCGACTGGTTCATCTTGACCATCTGCTCATGGAGTCTGGGCAGACACACACACACACAGACACATGCCACACAAGTACAGGGTTTAATAAAAATGAAAGCGTTTTCTATAAAACTGGGAGATTGCTGTCAAGTGATTCGTACCTGTGAAAGCCAAGATGCAGGGTGAGCTGCGTGAAAACGAGGTTTTCAGTCAGCAGGGTGTAGGTTTCTGCAGACTCCACCTGCTGCTGAAGGGGCAAAGGGGTCAAGCAGGTCTCCTTCTCAAGACCTGGGAAAGGAATATATACTTGGTAATTAGTATTAATGCTAACAATTGTTCCTTCAAATACTGCAGACGTCCGCTACACCAAAAAAATTCATAAAATGCTTTACAAAATATTCACACCCCTAGAACTGTTTCATATTTTGCAACTTTACAACCACAAACCTTTTTGTATTTTATGAGAGAAGATTATAGGTAATAAATAGACCAACAAAAACAGATACTTGACTTTTGCGAGGCACTTAACCCCAGTTTGCCAAATGACCCGACTGTGTGCATACGAGTGTCTTTGGCTGTATTCGCGCAGCAGGTCTAGATGCTCACTTCCAACCACTGAAATACTTTTTTTTCCTTTGCGTGGTTGTTCATACTACTAATTAAATGAAATGTCAACTACACTTGTGTGTGAATGGTTTACAACCCAAAGTGACCTGTTTGAATGCCAGAATTTGTGGGATTGTGAAATGCTTCACTGACACAAACTTCTTCCATAAGTTTACCATTAAATTCCGGCTTCTTCTGGTGCAGAATTAGGTCAGATAAAATGCAACGTGACTGTTTTTATGATTTGAAAACAATCGACTAAGTGGTCGAATTATACCACATATTCAAGAAGCACAGACCTGATACTTTTTGTTTTGGGATGGAAAGATTAGAACTGGGCTGTTCAGTCTGCCGTGACGTGTCAGATATAGGTGACATGTGAGCAAAAAAAGTGGATTTCGGTCGCATTTGCCTGCTGTGTGCGTCGGTGTAAATATTTACTGCATCTTTTTCATTCAACGACACAATTATGTGGAACAATTGTGTAGGTCTGTCACATAACACAATTTTGTTGTTGTGAAGAGCCATGAGTCTGGAAAAAGCTCCAGAGGCAGAGTATGAAAACCTTGACATCTCATATAATGACCTCTTGCGTGGATGCTGCGATCACGCCGGACTTCTTCGCTCAGGTCTTTGTGGCAGCAGTATGTTGGGTCGAAGGCTAGCAGCTTGGGTGAACGGGGCTTGCAGAACGGCTGGCACAGCTTCAGCAGAGTGGCCCCCAGGTTGAGGAAAAACGCATCAGAGGCGTACATTTGGAAGAAGAGCTCTGGCACCTGGTTGGCCCATATCTTAGCACGACCCGCGTTCGCCTCCAGACAGCGGCCAAGCCAGGTCAGCAGCAAGTGGCGCGTCTCACTGGCCGGCTGCAGCAAGCTCCTCAAGATCTGGTGAAGTTTTTCATGAAATTGACCCATGAACTGCAACAAGAAGAATTTGGCGAAGCTTAGTTTCCTTCTCGTAGAAATGCCAACAAAGAAAACTGATTACGGCCACCTACCTGGTGAATGTTGGCTTCCTGGACCTTTGTCTCCTGGGCACTGGAGCGAGAAGGGTTCAGGAAGTAGCCATGGCCCTCTACGACACCCGGGGTTTTCAGCAAGCATGATATGTTCAAAATCACCCCCAGCAGGCTGCCCTGGTATTGCAGACCATTAGCTGGGTCTTTGGGCTGAATGTGCTCCATCAACACCTGCAAACACCAAACAGGAACGGGCGGGATGATACTAAAGGATGGCCTTGTGACAATCTGGCTCAGATCACACATCTGGTTTTGTCTTCTGACCTTGGCGATGTTCTTATTGTGACAAAAATAGAGGAGAACATCCAGGTAGTAGTAGAGCAGAGGCTGGCAAAGGTCTAAGTCTTTGATGCGCCCCTGGAAGATATCAAAGACCGGAACTATCACCTCCTCAAAGGTGCGCACCTCTTGGTCAGACAATATGCCAGCAAGGACCTCCTCCAGGAACACAACCACGTCCTCGGAGCCTGAAAGGCCGGGAGTGTGTGGAAAGAATATTTTACTGAGCACAGACGAAGAGGAAAGTAAAACTGATACAGTCAGGACTCTTAGCTCCAAAGATGGACCTACGTGCTGATCTGAAACCGTCAAGCCACAGGTCCAGAAGCTGCTCGTAGACGTTCTGGTTGATGTAAATCTCTGGGGTGAGCAGAACGGTGCGCGCGTTGGACACCGTCAGGTTCTTGCAGCGTATGGCAAACGAGTGTAATTTCTCTGGGACTTTTGCTAACTGGTTGCAAAGACAAAAAGAAATTTATCAAGTTACTTTGGGAAACAGGTGATGCTCATGCTCCAGTTTCAGTAAAGATTCTTTAAAGAAAAAAAGTGCACCTCCTCCTTTGCCCTCTGGTAAGAAGCAAAGAGGTAAGGGATGGCACATTTCTCTCCAGCGTCCCGGTCAGCTGATAGGTTCACTGCACTGCAGGAAGTCATGTAAATGAGATGATTTCCTGGCTCCAGAAGCAGCAGGCGGTTAAACAGAGCCTACAGGGGAAGCAAAAACACTGTGAGCTCATTTCATTCATGTTTCTAAGGTGAAAGACACTGCTACAAAACCAAATGCTCTCTAAACTGAATCAAAATCAATGAAAGTAGAATGTAACTGAAACATTTTTACAAAATAATGTATTATTTAGCGGCGCACCAATTAGTTTTCTGGCTAATCGTCAATTACCAATCTTTAAAAATGCTAACCCGACGATGTTAAATTTTGTCAAATACAAATTTTTATGCCTAAAATGCTGCTAAACATAGCAAGAAAGGTGTCAATTAGCAGCAGTGGGGTGACTATTATTCACTACAAACATGCAGACATGACCTGGTGGGCCGGCCTGTCAGTCGAACGTCTGTCACGGCACAGCAGAAGAGGACAGTTGCTAATTTTTGGACCTTTGCAGAGGTAAATCGGTGGATAAAATTGGCTCCACATCTAAGTATTGGCCGATCATGATCTCCCAAAATTAAATCAGAACCAATAACTCAGCAGGCTCTATTTGGATCATATGATATTTTCTGTGGCTTTTGTCAATAATTCACGAAAAACTACCAAAAGGATATAAAATAATGACTAGACTAGACTAGAAAATAGTTTTTTGTCCCTCAATAAGGTAATTCCTGGTCTACAGCAGCAAACAGGTAGCAAATAAAAACACACACTGTATATGAAATAATAGTTAAAAAGAAAAGTCAGGAATAAACAAGAAATTTAAATTGAAACAGCTGCAGTCATGCTGGAATTCAAACAAATCTTTACAAATTGTGCTATCTATAATTTTTAACATGGTTTTTAACCTGCTCTATATTGTCCTTGTCCAGCCAATCCTGGCCGTCCAGATCTGCAGCCATTTCTTCCAGGTAAACGCATCGAGGAGGGATCCCATTGCCTCCTCTCAGACTGGGGTCGCCTGGTGTGGACAAAAGAAATTAAAATATTTGATATATTTCAAACCTGACATAAGGTAAAGAATAAAACAAGCAAAATACAAGTTTATTCCTGAAGTAAATCAAATCTACCCTCCCCCCACTCAATAATAAGCTATTATGATATTATGACAGCAGATCAGCTCATTCAAGCATCGAGATGTTGAATTCAAGAGGCCTTGAAAATCTCTCTGATTTATAGAGAACGATCCAAAAAAGTCTGCAGTTTTGTGGACAAAAAAAAATCTTGGTTTATATCAGATGTCAGAGAACGACAAACTAGTTTGAGATGACAGAAAAAAGTTTCAGTAGCTCAAAAAAAATGAATGATTACAAAATATGAACCTGGAGGAGAAGTTGCTCCAGCAGCAGAAGCCTACACCCAGTCTGCCAAGAACAGGAAATGAGGCTATAATTCACACATGCTATCAAAACATTTCCAGATTGGAAAAACATTGCCTGGTCCAATAAGATTAAAAAAAAATCCAATAATAGGGTCAGAATATGGCTTTAAGCGGCAGTGTTATGCATTTTCCAGGCACATAGTCAGATTCTAAAACATGGTCAAGTAATTGTGTTGCCTTTAGTTGTTATGAAAATGCTGTATCAAACATAACTTAAAAGAAATTTGACTTTGCAACAAAGATGTATCCGACCCCTTGGAATCGGGCCTCTCCCTCTTTAAGAAGCTCCAACCGTTTCCAACACGTCCCTTGAACACATCGTCACAGCAATGCTCCTCCGTTATTCCGCTTACAACCGTTCTGAGGAGTGAGAGAAGTAGTTTGTATGATGAGCTCAGCAGACTACCACTTCCACAAGTTGTTTGGCAACTGCTGCTAGCCTGAAGGAGCTGAGTGGCAGGGTTGCAGGCAAGGGGATCTCTGTATGGGTGGGAATTCAGCTGGAGGTTGGGGACTGCAGCCCCAAGGAGGAGCTTTCGATAAATAGGCAGCACATCGTATGAGCAAGAACTTATGGTGAGCTCACACCAAACACGTTATGCTTGATATTTTTGCTTTATCCCTACTATTTTGTGCTTCTGGTTTACATTCAAAGTCTATGTGGAGGAGCGTCAAAGGCGTGTCAGACGCATCCAAATCACTCTACCTATCGTTCTCCATTGCTGGCCTATTTGTCAGACAAGCTTGATGTGTGAAACGGTTCAAATTGTGCCATGCTAGACGCGCAAAACATGCCGCGATGGGCCCTGAAGCTCAAAACTCGCTCCTGTATGGTTGCCACGGGAGATTCAAGGACTAATAAAAGCAACATTCAGGTATGTTTTTGATGAGGGAATAACATTCTAACATGATATAAAGCTCAAAAAAGTCAATTTTGTCTAGTAACAAATCATAGTTTGGTTGTCATATCTCCATCTGGTCCAGCACCTTTGGTTTATGGTGAACAGGACTCCTGATATAAAACACAAAGGAACCAAAAGCACAGCATCTATTTACAACACAGAGGTGAATGAAGACTCACTCGTGCAGAAAATGTGTGTGGACTGCAGGCGGCATGGGGGCTGGGCAGCTGGAGGTTCTATTATACATCTTCTGAACATCATGACTCATTTTTGAACAGTCTGTGTGATGAGAGACCCAGCCAGCTCACAGCAAGGCCATGCAGCGGTGGAGGTCTTTGTGTCGTCTGTAAGTGCGGTGACTCATTTCTGCCTGGAAAGTTTGGCTTTTAAAAGATAATGAGCTGCATCCAAGAATGTCCCCAGAGCAAAACAGACCCTGCAACTATTTATGATCAGTCTTTTCATCAGCAAAGCCTCTCGCTTTCAACTGTACTTTTCATGTGAAAGAAAGACCTCCAGGGTAAACATCTTTTACTGGTAATATTCAGTTGATTTACCTTTTAACTGCATTTGACAGACTTGTCTCGTCTCAGTTGGAAAATCATACGACTGAGAAGAACTTACCTCAGCAACCGTGATCTCAGAACCGAGGAGTTCCCTGAGATACTGCTAGAGTTAATACCAAACAAGACCAACTGGTGTCACCTTAAAGCCAAACACACATAAAAGCTGCCAGACAGCATTGACCCTCTGCTCTGACATATTCATCACAATATCAGAACTCCAGGCTGCGAGTGTTTTAACCAAGCAAATTTTACCTCAAAATAATCAGCTTGTACTCACTGTTATCAAGCGTGATCAGAAATATTCTCTGGATCATGTGGTTGACATTGAGCTGTTCACAAAGCTCCTGCCGGGACCGGAAGGAGCGACTGATTTCTGCTATGGAGTCGTTGTCGTCGACGCTGTCAGTTGCGGAGACCTCCGACTCCGAGTGGCTTCCTCCCGAGTCCTCCGCTGTGGCAGCAGACACAGCGAGGTCAGATGGAAAGATTGTATTGGCTTTGGAAGCTTAAATTATTACTAATTAACCTCTTAGTCTTCAAGTGTGTATGATATGTGACTTTATACTTTAAGAGCATCACATAAACTCTGCAAAAAAAGTCACAAATTTCTGTTTGGCTAGTTATTTGTTGTCACATATTTAAAAAAAAGTCACACATTTCTGTTTGGCTAGTTATTTGTTGTGACAATGGCAATAAATATGATGCCTTTAGAAAGCCTTTTTATTAATACGGAAAATACATTTGTGGGATTAAGTATAAGAGTCGATTATATGGATTGTGCCAATGGAAAGCATGTAAAAATTGCTAAACTAATGCTGCCAAAACAGCATTTGGTGGAGGCAGTGTTATGGTGTGGAGGGGCAAAATTATAGACACTTCAGGCAGAATTACATTAAAAGAAACTTTCATTCAACTAAAGAAGTTTGTTTCCGATAGAAAACAACGCAAAATCTCCCAAAAGCTAATAAAACTGTGTAAAATCAGTATCAATTTAGATGAAAAAATAAATTAACGTACACTTAAAGTGACATTCAAATAAGAAATGGCCTATAAAAAATTAATTATACAATTCACAATGGAAAAGTCTTTGTTGGCATCAAGTACTGACCAACTTTTTTGATGTTTCTGCTGGTATCTCCAACTCCATGAGGTTGGAAGGTCTCCTTGCCATCACCCTAATATTTAGTTTCTTCCACAGATTTAAATCAGCTTCAGTAACACTAATATCAGTCAATTTGATGATTGAAACATTGGCACTATTAACCAAACACACATTAAATGTCATTTGGAAATGGATAGTGAAGGGTAACATAAAGCTTTCTGAATGGACTCAACCTCAAACCACTGAGTTCTTAGTAGAAAACCAACAACCCTGCTAATAAATGTTGAGCATCTCACCAGAACCTAATTGATATTAGGAAAAATCAGTTTCTCTGAGACCTGGTGAAGGACAATTTAAGCAAATATTGGTAAACGTGTATATATTTTAGCCTGTTCCTATGTAGATAAGAGAAAATGCACAATAGACTGAAAGGTGTGCATATAACTCCTGTTTATAAAATTCACTGAAATTGCACCTTGTACAATAATTTCACACCAGGTGAAAAAAACAGTTCAATCAATGAATCAATAAAACCTTCAAATCCATTTATGCAAATGGTAAGTGTGTATGTAAAGGAAGTAGATCATTAAATAAATAAATAGTTATAAAAATGTAATAAAAAAGCAATTATTCCTCCAGTCAGGTAATTTTACAGTAAAACAAGGTTGTAAAGATATTAAACTTTTACCAGTTGATGAAATTACATCATAAAAATTGGGACTTGATTTGATTAGTGTGGATTATTATTACTGGTGAACAACTGGCATAAACAACAGATGCTGCAGATGTTTTGCTAACCCCGGCTGTGACTTTTTTTATGAAGAAACAGCAGAGATGAACCCAGCAAGGTCAAAACAACTAACATCTCTTAAAAGTAGAGGAATACTGAACAAAACCTCTATGTAATGAAGCTCCATAGAGGTTCAGCTAAAACTGTTCCACTGAGACAACGAAATAAAGTCTTTTGTCCTTCGAAATAAATACATAAAAACATGTTTATTACCTTTATCCAACATACCAGGAAGGCACATTGCAACAAACTGTTCTGTACTATACACTGGGTGTGTGGATGTTGTAATGGACTGACTTTTAATTATACTCACATGGTGGTTTAGAAGTTTGTGGTTGTTGTTGTGGGTTTTGGCTTGATGCAAACTGCTTGGCATCAGCCAGTGAGGTGAAGAGGGCAACGAAAGGGTTGCAGGAGATGTTGTGATTGTTGTTGCCCTGGTCAGTCATCTCACTGGGGCTCAACACTCACTCCATTTAAGATCCCAGCCTTTAGAAGCAATGCAGAAACAGCACATATTGATCAAATAAATCACATGTGTCAAATTCAAGGCCCGTAGCCCAAATTCGGCCCACCATAGCTTTGAATGTGGCCCTCTAGATTCTAGACTAAACACTAAGTGAGCTTAAATATGTTATCAATCAAGTCAATGCCGTTTTTATCCGTTTACTGTCAAATATATCAATCAGTCCCTCCAGTTTCTTGAGAATTTTTGTGGAAATTTATGTAAAATCAACAAATGCCTGCAAATTCTTTGCGCTAATAATTGGGAGTTTATTGCTGATTTTTCTCTAAAGTTGTCAAAAACTTTCATACTTGTATCAAAACATCTGCCTCAACCTTAATTGATGTCAGATTACAGTCTTTTTATTACTCTATTCAGCGAGTAATAAAAGTCATAAGTCATAAGTAAGCGCAAATATTTCCAGATTAGTACCATAATCAGTCTAACACTGGTATTTTATCAATACATTCTGGCACAACCGGCCCTTTAAGAGTATTCATGATCTTGGTTTGGCCCATAATGAAAATGAGTTTGACACCCCTGAAATAAATGATCACAGTAGTAATTACTGTGGTCCAGGTGTGATGTTAATATTATCACGGTCTCTCAGGTGAACCTCCACTTAACTCTCACAACCTCTAACAGGTCCTTTTCCAGGATTGTCTCATATTTAACTGTTCATCTTTCCATCGACTTTGACCTGCATCATGATGAGGCCATGTTTTACCTTTGATCGGTCTAGTCAGGGTTAGTTTTCCAGTAAACACGTTTTGCATGGAGACTAAGAAGCTATATTTTGGTCGTATCAAGGTCCTAATATTGAAATGTTGTGATGTGAATCTCAGTTGCAACGTTGATTTCTCTTAAATACAAAAAGCAAAATTATCGTAACTCAATTTCAGTTGTTGACAGTGATTTACGTTTTACGTCATGTTCTGAGGAATTACTGTAAGAATGCTGCCGTTAGCACCAGGTTTACCAATATTAACTAATAAAGCATCTGTTGGAAGCTGACAAAAATAAACACCATCACAAAATACCGCTTAGATGAACCCATTATTGAATACATTTGAAGGTTTTCGATGTGGGACATAAAAAGACCGTGTGAATCTACAAAATTTAACTGAACATCCATTGCTGCTATCCAACATGCTGCTCACCTGTCAACAGATTAACCGTCGTCTCAGCATATTAGTCACTTGAAACAAAAACTCCTCCATTTATTTAGCTAACTCTTATGTTTATTTCGTTCTACACTAGAGATGGAATAACAACCATTAAACAGCTTTAAAGGCAAAGGCAGATTTCGACAGTTGACACTGCTTAGCTAACTGGTTAGCAGGTGGCTAGTTAGCTCTTACGTGGAGCAACAAGCTAAACTGTCATGCCGTCTCCACGGACCAACTTCAGCGTTTGTTTAAACTCTCAACACAAGGACTTAGTGTGTTTTCAGTCTAAGTGATGTGTATAAACAATATAGAGAGCTGCCGTACCTGTCTGGAAAGTAGTTGTTGGAATATTTGGTTAGAAAAAAATGCTACAACGAAGCCAGGGGGCAGTTCCTTAGTAAACAGAAACGTCATCCATGTGAGACAATGTCAAGGCGGCGGCGGCTTATTCAGTTATTTGTTTTACACAGTAGTGCAGCAGTGTAATTTACAGAGCTCGTCTGGTGACATGGGACAAAATAAAAATTTCGGCCACAACTTAAAAATATTAATTCTTCTTATTATTATGGTAATAATAATAGATAATAATAAATTAGATCAAATTTTGTTGTATTTCAAACTGGAACTCAGTTAAAATCACATTCCTGACACTTCCGGTTAGGCATAAAAAGCAGAGGCTAAATGCAAACAATATGCTGACCTCAGGGGAAGTCCTTTGCAAAACAAAATGGATTAAAAATAAGTTTGCCAAAACGATACAAACATAGCCTAAAGGTTTTGCAGAATGTCACAGATGCAAATGGTTGTTCCACAAAGTATTGACTCAGGTGGCTGATCACAAATACTTCACATTTTGTGTGAACATTTTTTAAAACTGCTCCCATTTCACAAGTTTGCACTACTTTGTGTTGGTCTCTCACACAAATAAATAAATAAAACATTGACGTTTGTTGTGATGTGACACAACACAACACAATTTGAAAATGAAATCCCACAGAGGACAAATGCCAAGATCACAAAAAAGTGTTGGAGAAAATATACAAAACAAGATTAACAATAATAACAACAGCAATGAATGACAATATACTGTACAAGATTATGACGTGATACAGTGGAGTTATTAGAAATAATAATATTATGCTCACCATCCAAAATATGCAACTGAGTATGATGATTTGCATACATAATGTGCATGTGCATTAAAAAATAACAGACTATTTACAATTCAATATATCAGTGCAGCAGAACTGTTATTTTTGAGTAATTAAAACTGAGTAAATGACTGTGCAAAGGCCAGTGGGGACATAAACACGTTGATTTTGGTAGGTTTCATGTGTCTGCTCTCAGAAAAAAATGGTGTTCATTCGGACTTGTTTAAAACTTGCAGTGTGTTTAGAGAATCAGTAGAGGGTGGCAACACACTGTATCGCTCAGGAAGCCTTTTTCAAATGGGATTTCTCTCTATAGTTTTAGAGCTTTATTCATATTGGCTTTTTGTGGCAAATAACCTCCTTATTCTTTGAACAAAGTAATGGATTATTGGTGATCCTAAATAACCCATAGTGCGATTACAATGTCCTGAAAACTTTTTTATCTGGTATTAATGCTCTCTTGTGGCATGCGTGGGTTTTCTCCGGGTTCTCCGGTTTCCTCCCACAGTCCAAAAACATGACTGTCAGGTTAATTGGTCTGTCTAAATTGCCCCTAGGTGTGAGTGTG